>VCCN01005113.1:2583276-2595268 GCA_006491835.1 Architeuthis dux | reverse complement strand
ACCAACGCCGGAAAAGTAAACTCGATCAATTTTCATTTTCCTGGTTGTATGTCTCTTTTGTCGCGAATATAAAAGACAAGCGCCATCAAATTCTATTATTCTCATCACTGATTTTGATGTCTACAATAATTCCATCGATCGATGCCGACATAAAAGAATATAAGAATGGCTGAATAGACATAGAGTCCCCCCCCCCGACATTTACGCTGACCTCTGCCCGTCTGAAAAGCAAATTAGCCAAATATGGAAATAAATATTAGGAACTCTTAACTAAAACCGTCAACCAAAACTGTCAACATAGGTTTCTTCGGGTTTTTTTTAAAGTGATTCTGTCTGCCTGACTTGCTATGTATGTTTGTATCACGTGTACATGCTCCACAAATCGAGCTAGACGGCTGAAATTTTACTCGTTATGCCTAAAAAGAAAAAAACCCTTTTTTTTGTTTGTTTGTTTTTGAAAATTGTCTTCAAAATATGTTTTATGGGGAGGTCAATTTATGATGTAATTGTATGCTAAATCTTTTCCTTAGTTTAAGTCCGGCAGTGTTCCCGCTTGTATTTTGAAAATTCGGACTTTGTACTGATCCAACAAAAGGCCAGAGAAGTAACTTATTCATTAATCACCCCTTTTCCCAGTTTTTTAATTGATAATCCCCAACATGGCTGCCAAAAGACGTTGCTTCACGTGACGGTTTCTATTGAGTGACAAACCTGGCCTATTTTTCTTTCTTCTAAATTCAATCTTTTTAGTCACTGAATTTCTGGAAACCAAATCCGACCATATTTGTTTAATAATTTTACTCTCTGTACTTACTAAGGTTTGCTTAGTATGGCACAAGGCCAATTAACGGGAAGTGGGAGTAAGACAAATAGCGTAACACGATCTTCCAAGTACGGAGGACCCGCCTACCTAGTAAATTAGGATTCAAAATTCTAGATTTTTTCAACTGGGCTCGAATACTGACCTATGTTAATGGTCAGTGTCCTGGCCCATGTGATGATCAGGTTTCACATTGCTGAATTACAGAATTCTCTGTCTGACACACATACACACGAAGTCTCATGCCAGTTTTGTTTCTGTTACAGCATTAAAATATTATTGATTTTCTTTTACTATTATGATATTCAGAGAATTCTAATACGAAATTGTCGTTATCTGGGGCTACCAGTTAACTTGAACAGAATCCTAATCGAAGGATATTTACAGTAAAGATGGAGTTTCCTCATAATACGTAGGTCTAATAATATTGAGTTGTCTTATCTCTGAGATTTAGACCTGGCGCTTCCAGCAAATAAATCAGGCTTTTCTTTTACCCAAATGCTATATAGTCCATTGTACAACTTTATAACTTCGTTTTGAAATATCTTGTGTGGCAGAATTCAAGTCCGATCAGATATCTTGGTCGCCAATGTAGGTAGTATATATAACTATATATAACAAAGCCGGCGATTGTATGAATAGTATGGCCATCCAAACGGCTGGGTGTTGGGGGGCTAAAAATTAGTCTATACGGGTAACTTGACTCCAGGATGAACATGGGATAGGTGGCGCTCAGCATAAGGACTAGAATTGAGGAACCTCTCCCCGAGGGTAATGGGTTACGGCCAATATCACGTTGGATACACCGGTTCTCGAAGTTAAGCGATATCGAGCCTGGTCAGTACCTAGATGGGTGACCATTGGGGAATACCAAGTGGCGTAAGCAGGACGAAGCTTCGACAGGCCTGGCAAGCCAGAAGTGGGTCTTACTAACAATTGCCCATGCATACCGAACCCCGCGACACCTTTTGATGAGAGTATACGGCATTTCTTGTATTTGTACCCAAATCTGAGCGAAAATAGGAGGGGGGTGTCGTACTATACTCGAATGTACGCAGAAAAGAAAATGTATACGTTACTAAAATGAAGCCCATTTGACTTACTCCACCCCTACTAAGAAATATATTTGATTTACACGGCTCGCTAACTGAAAAAATGAAATGAATTAGAAATAAACATTTCAGTAGTCAGTGAATGAAACTTTTTTTGTTATTGATAAAATTGAAATAATCACCATTGTAACAATACACAGTATAAAAATAGTGAGCACTTATTGTATAACTGCAGTATTGCAGTACACAAATTTAGAATAGAAAACACGTGTGACTGCCGGAATGTCGAGCCAAATCGAGTACCCGTGTTATTTGAGAAAAAACATTTTTCACCAAACGTCCTGCGAAGAGTGGGGGGACCAATCACGGTGCGGGAATATGGGGGGGTAATGCAAATAATTTGTGCTAAATACCCCCACAGACACAGCATTGAGCAGTGGCCAGCATTTACAATACCAAGGAGTAGTGGTCGTTCGTTACGACCCGCCCGGAGATTTAGTTGAGTTACCAGACGACGAAACCCAGTCAAAGTATTTGAGTCGCGAGGGATCTTTCTTGCAATTCACCGTCTACGCGCCGTCGTGAAAAGGACCAAGTAAGTTTTTTTTGCTTCCTCTATTCGCCTGACCGTTTATTCGGGTTCCTTTTTTACGTTGGATTTTCCCCCCTTCCCTCCCCCGTTCGGAAATAATTATACTTGATGAAAGTTATTTCTGACAGTTAAACAAGAGGCAACAATTTTATAGCTATTTTTCACCTCTAAATCCAGTACTCGTATTATACAAGAATCGTGTTCTACACAAAGAAATACGGTAAGTAGAGAACGATGATACGTACATACAATAGTGACGCCAAGTTCTTTCAAGTCTATCCATCTTTGTGTATATGTCATTATCATCATCATCAGCCACTGCAAGTCCACTGCTGGACAAAGGTCGCCATGGAAGGAGATGGGAAAGGCCTATCTTGTGCTAACCTCTGCCAAGTCTTACCGGCAAACCTGTCTATCTCGTCCCTCCATCTTGTATCTGGTCTTTTTCTACTTCGTTTACTGTCCCATGGGCACTAGTCGGTTAGTCTTTTTCCCCATCTATTGTCATGTATTCTTGCTAGGTGGCCAGCCCATCTCCACTTTTGCTGCTTAATTAGTTGTATAATTTCTTTCACTCTAGTCCTCTCTCTGATCCATGTTGATCTTTTTCTATCTCTTAGAGTTATCCCTAGCATTGCTCTTTCCATGGCTCTGTGCTATTCTGAGCTGGTTTTCAGCTCGTTTGGTTAGTTTCCATGTTTCGCATCCATAATTCATGGCTGGTATTATGCAGCCGTTGTCTACTTTACGCTTTAGACACATTGGCAAGGTGCTCTTCAGAATGTCTCTATTCATACCAATATATATTTCTTTCATATTAAGGAGGTCCGGGTCGACATCTTCTCTTTTGTCATATATTTCCCTTTCTTCCCTCTATGTGAAAAATCGATGGATAGGAGATCTCTTTTCAAGTCTTTTTTTCGGTTGCTTGGGAAACGCTTCTGTGTCTCTTGGATATATTGATCTGGGACGGGGTTGCCAAAAACCTTTAGGTTATGGAGGGGGGTACCAAGTATTGGAGGAGCAGTAGATTTTTTAGGGGAGCCTTGGGTAGAGGATAACCATTCAATGACCGACCCCCACACAAACACACAATTTGTTCTAGTTTGTTTTATGTTTCTTTCACGGGGAAAGATCGACTGGCAGAGGGGGGGGGGAGGACAAGCAATGTGTTTTGGTCTTTTGAAGTCTTTTCTGTCTAGCTTCTGATGATGATGATGATGATGATAATAATCTCGTTGCCATCGTTCATTCTTTCGGATCAAATATAGAATCCTGACCCCAAAACTGACTCCAGACCAAATGCAAATTTTCGGATTACACCGTAATCAAGATTAAACCAAAACAAGGATGAAATTTAGAATTCAGACCCTTTTAACTATATAAAAAGAATATTGTGAAGAAATACTATCACAACATTTGAGAAAAGCGTAAAAGCGCTTTTGACGTGAATCAATTTTAGGGTCCGGGTTCTACGTCTGATCCCTTTTTAAATACAAGTCCCTGTTTATTGGACTGTTACTATTGCTGGTTTGTGCGTCTTTAATGTGTGTTTTTATTGCATCAGATACGTTTGTTTTCAGTTCGCTAGTAAACCTCTTCATTACTCGACCGAAAATGCTGAAAAAAGGAATACGAAACTATTAAGAATAAATCTGGTTATTCATATCATTTTGTTCTGGTGTGTAAAAACAATTGGATATGGGTGTAATGGTTCCTTCGCCAAGCCAGTTTTTCCTATTTTTATTGAACTTAACTTTTTATGGGTAGATGTCTTACCGTTCTTTACCAATGTTTGTGCTACTGTAGTATACGGTCTACCAGCATGTTTCTACAGTCGAATCCTCTTAATTGGACCAGCCGCTAAATAGGACCAATCTTGTAAGAACCGATTCAAACGTTCGTAATCATCGCTAATTTACTTCGTTTTATTATGACCAATGCGCCGTTTATTCGGACCAAGCAGCAGTGCTACCAAATTAACATTTTTCAAAATAGAATCTGATAGTTGTTTTGAGAAGTAAAAAATATACATTTAGCGATGCTATCTTTTAAATATGTTTAGCCGTGACTCCAGTTAAATTTAAAAATACAAAAGTAGCTGTAAAGGGACTTAACTTGTTGTATACTCAAGTTGTTCCCCTTTAATTCAAGAAATCTTTGGATGTTTGATCAGATCATTGAATATGTTACTCCTCTCGCGTTTTGTTGGGCAGTGATCACTAAAGAAAAGTCAGAATTTTAAAAAAACAAGCGCGAATGCTTCCGGACACAAATTAAGGGATCGATTTAGCAAAACCTTACATTGCAAATTGAGCCCCCACTAAAAACCTATTCAAGGGGGGAAATTTTCAAACATAAAAACTTAATGAGTAAATGTTTAAATTGTCACCCCTCTAGCTCCATTGGTGCGGCCTGTATGCATGATACATACATAGCCAGACCAACTTAAAAACTGAAGTAACCTATGTTGACAGTTTTGGTGACCGTTTAGGTTGACGGTTTCTAACTTTATGGCAGACTTGATTTTGTAAAATTGACTTTATAAAAGTGTATCTCTTATCCACTTTGTGGCTCAAACTGGAAGCAGTTTTCTCCCGGGGAGCAATTGGAGAGGAATTTCAGTCAGGGTAGGAACGTATAATGATGAAAAGATTATTAAATGACAATTAGAAACCGGGGAGGAATTGAGGAAACTTTGGATCGCAAGGGGAGGAATTTGACTTGGGACTCCCTATAACCACTGATATAAAGTATGTTCTTATGTGAGGAGGAGTTAAAAAGTTATATATGCATACGAGCCGGGGGGCACCCCCACACACTCGAATTCGGGAAAATCAAGCCCCCTTAACCCCCCCGTAACGAAAGAGTTCCCCTACGCCCATGTGTGGGCTCATGAATCTCTCTCTCTCTCTCTCTCTTTCCAAGACTGCATCATGATTTGTGTGTGGGTGTTTTTTTTTTAGTTCATACGATACTCTGTGCATGCGTTTGCTCATTGTACTTAGCTTCCCTGTCTCTCTTTTTAGATGCGCTAGCATCGATTGCCGTCACTGACATACCGAAATGTGAGTTACGTCCCTTGCTCAGCGTTGCCAATTTAGAGGTTTTTCCTCTAAATCTAGTTAGTTTTGGTTGTCTAGATATGTCAGAAATTGCTACTTAGATGATTTTTAATAAAATAAGTAATTTTATGTAAATTTATAGTAATAAAATGCGTAATATTTTAAATTTAAGTAATATTTTAATACAATGTTAAAGTTACATTTAATTTATTAATAATATGCAATATATTTCCTAGATGTTTGATATATATCTGGAGAATCTAGACGTATCTAGATGTCTTAAGACTCAATTTTAGATGTAAACTTGAAAATGGAGTTGACATTACTGCCCTTGCTAGATCTTCACACAAGAAGAGACAACTATGTTATAACAGGCTTGTTATGTTTGATTATTGCTATAAGATTCTCGGTAATTGTTCGGAATAGGTTCGCCAAACTCGAGTCGTTCAAATTTTGAAAAGGAAATAACCAAAGACGCTGTACATCGTAATTTCGTAGACCTAAACGATGATGCTGCTGCTGCTGTTGCTAACCTATTCCGGACATTTACAGTTTCGTGTTTACACTGTTTACGAACGAATTCTATCTAATCTAGGATTAGGGTTGTGGTTGCAATTAACAAAAAGAGATTAAATATTTTCTTCTCATGCATGACTAAAATGACTCCACATTTTTTCTACTTTTTGAGTGTGTATTTCTTTATCGTTTGGGTCTACGAAATTATTTCACCATGCACAGCGTCTCTGGTTATCTCCCTTTCAAAGTTTGAACTACTCAAGTTTGACGAACCTATTCCAAACAATTAGCAGACTCTCTATGTGCCACTGTATGCAGATTTGTCTGATTCTATAGGTTCATTTATCTGCCTTTATGTTTCCCTGAGTAGCGTGAAATCACGAATGTTGGCGACAGGACTTGATTTCATTGTACCAATTTGATTTCTCCCGTGATCAAATCTCGTCTGTCCTGAAATCACGTCATTTCTCGTTCCCCCTGTGACTTTATGCTAAGATGATGTCAGCGTTGTTCAGTGTTCTGGAATAATCTCTAATGAAGTCGTTGCATCGTTTAACCCTCCACTGACGAATGGATTTATCATAAATAAATAGGGTAGAATTTTGTTCTGACTGTTACAAATTTAGTGTGTGTGTGTGTGCAATGCTTTATTTATTTTATCTCTTATATAAGGTTTCGATTTTTTAACACTCCACAACATTTCCAGTAGCCAACAAATTAAGTTCCAATGTTTGATACTTCTGTACATAAACATGTCACTTTTTAATTTTGTCTTACCTGCGACAGACGTTGCCAGGTCTATGAGAGCCAAATTTTCTTTCAACCCAAATTGAAAAAAGGTTGAAAGCATTCATAGAGGTGAGGGCGAGCGAGATAGTTCTATGTGAGCCAAATTCACACATAATTTTATAATCTTTCCCTCAAAACCACCCTGCGCTCAACGCCGTGTAGGTCAAGCTCAGAATCTACGAATCACCATAGTTTAAGGATCCATGCAACTTTACAATCAATATATATGGTATATCTTAGGCTACGTCCATTATGCTGCAAAATACTGTATATATGAATAATGTACAGGGTGCGTATGAATGCAGGTATGCATTATTTACTAGTCTGCACAAGATCTTAAGTGCATGGTTCCTAGTGGGGATAAGATCATCGTATGACATACTACAGTAGCTCCGTGCCAGATTAAGTCTCATTGAATATATACTATACTTAGCTGAGCTTAGTTTGGCTCAAATAATAGAGAACCTTTCGAATGGTCTACTAGACTAGCTTGTTAACCATTATTGTAAGCATCACAGACATGAGAGGCATAGGGGATGATTAATGTTTTATTTGTAATAAATTCAGCCAACCTTTGAGTCCTGAAAGATCGAAGACAGTCAGATAAAGTCATTCATTATTCATAGAAATCTGTATGATTGAAAATGAATACAAAATGACGAAGATGGGGTGGAGTGGAACAGAATCGGAAGCAAACCAAAAAAGTAATTTATCTTTTACTTCATCTTCCAAACTTTATTGGACTACCGCCCCCTTTTAGAGAATATATTTCATTGCCCCCCCCCCCAGTAAAGTCGGTCAGAAATTACAAATTGAAAATTAAATTTTTATATTTTTTTGTTAATTTAAGCATTTCTTTTATAACTAAAACATATAATTGTACAAAAGAATCTAAAAGTATTTGATTAATTAATATGAAAAGTATGTGAAGGATGGGACTGATGTCAGGAGACTACGTTTTCCACATCCGGTCCTTTATTAGTAAGCAGAATCTTTGTCTTCCAATGCCCCCCCCCCCTACTGCCCCGGTCTTCCTACCTTCCAGCACCCCCAAGTGGGTGGTAACGCCCACTTTCTGAATCACTGATCTAAAGGGAACAGATAAGCGTAGTAACATAATCAACTAATCAAATTAAAGCAGCCATTGTATAACCAAAAATAGGCCTGATGTGATGAGACGAGTTCCGGGTATCGATTTGTATTTTTCGCCCCGCGGCCCCTTGAGTTTTCCCCCGCCTCCAGTCGGGGAATTACTGCTGTAGCTATACAAGACAAAACAAGAAAAGGAAATAAAAGAACAGATCAAAACTGGCGTCTATACTTTTGATCCAAGTATAGATTTTCTGATTCGGATTACAACCAAAATTATGATTGATCTCAATTGCTGGTTCAGAATCTGCGCACATCGAATCGGATTAAATGGCACAAGGTGACGTCTACTCTGTTCCCTTTTTCCATAAATAATATTCCTTCTTTCTTCGCACGTTTGCTTTTTGGTTTGCAACAATATTTCATATATATATATATCCAGCACACCTAATGATTGAATAGATTCTGTGAAGATAGGAAGGATAAGGAAAGAAATGCAGGCAGGGGGGAGAAAGGAATGAAAAAATGTAGGAAAATGAATTTAGGTTTCCTGGAGATTAGATTAGGATAATCCATTTAGATGTTAGATTCCGAGGAGGAAACAACCTCTAATCCAATGACAACAACATCTATGCAAAGAAATCAATGCCATTGCGAGAATGTTCTTTCCTGCTGAAACTGATTCAACCTCAGAATATTGGAATACAGAAAAACCAACCAATGCGCAAGATTTCTGTTTGTCTAACTAAATCGATCTATTTCGATTGATTTGGATCTTGAAATCAGCTAACATTTTGTTCTCTCCTTTTCAGGATCTTAACTCAAACTAGCATTCCAAGGGAGATTATGAATCACCGCCACCCATATATGCTGTGTTTGGGGCTGATCAATGAATAAGTTACTTCTCTCGCCTTTTTGTCGGGCTGTGATCACTAAAAAAGGGCACAAACTAGTGACCAATTTAGTATAAACTTACATTGCATATTACCCCCCCCCTATAAAAAAAACTATTTAGGGTGTGGGGGATTTTCAAAAAGCAAAAAAAAGATTTTCCTTACTCATTGAGGGGAGTGTGCGTGCGCGCTAGGGGTGGGCGAAGTCCTAGATACATATAAATGTGAGAACACATGAATAACCTAAACCCAGTAATAAACCAGTGTTGTGGGTAAGGGTGATTAATTATATCCAGGCCAAAATAGCTTCGACAAACAAACTTATCTTTTCATAAGAGGAAGATGGAAAATATGTTGTTTTTTGTTTGTTTTTGTTTTTTTAAATAAAATGTTCTTTTTCACAAAATAGTAAAGATCGAACGCAGCGACTAAGAATTAAAATGAAAGAAAATACTAGACAAAAATGTATAATAACACTCCACACCAGCCATTAAGTGAATCACCGTAGAATGTCCGGTAGCGCTGACACAAACATACAAGAGTCCAAAAAAGAACCCGCGGGAAAAAAGCGTGTTTTTTGCCAAAAGGTAATCATAAGACTTTCAGAGTTATTTCCTTTGCAACTGTTTGGTTTTCCTTTTGTAGCCGAAACAAAGTTGGTGCCAGATTGATACTTGCTCAAAAAATGATTTTATTCGCGAGAATAAAATTAAAAAAACATTTTTAGGAGGTGTCTACAAGATGTAGTCATGCACATTTGCAAAGTTCTAGGCTAAAGGGTGTGTCCGGTAGCACGGGCACAAGATTACAAGAGTCCAAAAAGATATATTTGGCCTAGAACCTTGCAACTTTCTCCAACTAGACACTTTCTAAAAACTTTTTATTTTTGGAAATTTCTTTGTTTTGCATTTCTTTAGAAAAGAATTTTCAAAAATAAAAAAAACCTTTTCAGAAAGTGTCTAGTTGGAGACTGATGCCAATTTTCAAGGTTCTATGCCAAATGGTGTGTCCCTTAGCGCTGACACAAGAAAATAACCGAGAGAAAAGGAAAGAATCCATCACCATTTTGGTTTGGCTTGGTTGGTTGGTCGGTCGGGTCGGTCATCGTATCTACGTTGATTCAATAATGGTTGACAATGTTTCACCTAATAAAAATGAATTGATCCATGTCTGTCACAATACTACAATAGTTAATAGCAACAGGGTGCCTAAGTTTAACACGATCTGGCATAAGGCTATAATCGTTGACACTCAGTATCGGAGTCACCATCTATGGCTAACTCAATAAAATGTCTGTTTTATTGTGATTGATGGCAACTCAGTTCTGTGATTCAGGGCTTTTATTTTGCAATGCTTTTATCTTGCAATTGACCAAGGCTTTTATCTTGCAATGGATAACTATTCCACTTGCCACCTTCTGCAGTTAATGGGTTAACTACGGTTCTGAATATACACATTTTCTTCATATCATGCATTCATGGTGACCTTGTGTCAAACTCAGCTAAGATTGATATCACACGCTCGTAACAAACGGGGAGTCCCTCGGGGGCCTGGCGCCCTTAACCTTTTGCAGATCAAACAAAAGGAAATAAGAATAAAACAATATGAAAGTAAGAATAAACCATTTGGAAATGACGTTATTAGCCATTCTTACGTTTGAATTACACCCCCCTCCAGCTGCATTTGGTTTGGTTCCCCCCTGGCCCCCCTACCAAACATTCTCCCATTGGTACGGGCCTGTATCATAAATATTTATCTGATTCCCTTATCGGTTCAATATATGCATCTGTCTCTTCTTCTATCGATATTTCTAGCCTTCTATAAGTCTGGTAATTCCTGCGAATAAATCTGACCAATTTAAGGTTCATCCCCATGTCAAATCCATAACTGTTTTTTCCGACGCTTCCCAATCTACATTCTTAGTAAGAACTGCTGTCGGCCCGTTTCGCCCCCGACCCTGGACAAAAGACGATAATCTATGAGCATTCCCCAGTCGTTAATAACTGATAATGACTGTCGATACGAAGAAGAGCATTGATGTTTATTGCGAAATTATAAATATGAGGATGCGGCGTGTGGGCTGAGAAGCCTAAGGGATTAGCATTGGGGAAAACGCACGGATGATGAGAAGAGGCGTAGACCATTCTTTCTTTCACTATTGCAGTATATTAACCCATTAACTGCTATGAGTGGCGAACAGTAATGGCTAACCATTGTAAGATAAAAGCCCTTGTCCATTGCAAGTTATCCATGTTAATATTGTAAAAACTTTTTTTTAAAAACACCGAACAAAAATATTTTTACATAAAATATACGAAAGAATATTGATGCAGTGGCACAAAAAGGCTGTTTTCAGTGGCTTGCTCCTACGTGTAACTAAAGGCTATTTTTAGTGGCTTGCACCCACGTGTAACTAAACTTTGTAAAATAAAACAATTTTGCCACTGCATTAATATTTTTTGTGTACCGTATTTTCCGGCATATAACACACGCTGTTTGTCTCGTGAAGCGAACGCTTTATCAGTTGTTTACTAACGTTACTGCGCTATACACATAATATAAACAGCCAGCCACTGTGGAGGAGATTAATATATATTTGAATAGATACGAGCATTAGAATAACCCGATAGTCTGGAGGGTTATGACGATCAGGAGAAAGGAGGGGTTTTTGTTTTGTTTGTTTGGGGTTTTTTTTTCGTGAATATACCTGCAAATATTGAGGTGCGTGTTATATGCCGGCAGATACGGTATTCTTTTATCGAGCGTTTTTCAATTCGGTCATTTGGTTGTGGGGTCATTTTGTTGAAGTTGATAAGCATTACAGGTGTACGTATGTTAAAAGAAGAAAAAATAATGCACATACAGTCACATATATGTATATACACACACACCAAAATTTCGGGGGACTCGATTAGCGTGTGCAACCTAATGTGCGTAATTTCGCAGCTACACTAACCAGTGTAAACATGCGCAAGGGGAATATTTCGAAGGAGACGGTGAAAACCCCGTGTTAGGGGTTTTTTTTTCTTCTTTTTTTGTTCATTTCATGGTCAAGTTATTTTCACCCTTGGGTAACACCTTGAATATTATCCACATACAGTTATATATGAGATCGAGATAAGAGATATCTATTAAATTAGGTATTTCTGCGCAGAATACGGAAAATTGACCCCTTG
>VCCN01005113.1:2488157-2520586 GCA_006491835.1 Architeuthis dux | reverse complement strand
CTCATCCTCCACAAATATTGATGCTTTTAACAAAAAGATCTCTGAAGACAGTATTCCTTCGTTTTTCTAGCAGTACTTTACTTCTTATACTTCCCTCCATAACTATATGACACAGATTCTTGTCTGTTTCCAGGAAACAAGCAGCTCAATAGGGAGAATAACTGTAAAAGATCCAAGTAGCACTGAAAGTGTTAATAATATATATTAATGAGGACAAAATCTTTGAAAAAAAGATATTTTAAAATAGAGGTTTATTATTGCTGGTCTGAGATCCTCTAACAACCAAGTCTTGAAGAAGCAAAGATGAGAATAACTAAAAGATGATCATCAAAGAACTGGAGAATTTTGTGACTTCTTAGAAACCTAAGAAAAAAATATTCGGGACAAAAAGCTTATATAAAGAAAGCTTGGCAAGGGATCACATCATAAGGACTGATTTGACCAATCACTGTTAAAGAAGCTAACATTTTTTAAACTTTTATACTAAGCTGGCACGGCAATGACTGTTTGAGTTTTAGTAAAAAGAATTATATATTTTTTATTTTTTATTAAATCAAGTATTGTAAACCATTTTTATTAATTTTTGACTGCTATTTACATTCATCTTAATTTTTAGTAGTTTTTAAAAAAAAATCACAATGTGTAAAATGGTTTAGAATAAACGAATAAAACAATAACACTGCCGTGCCAGCCTTACTGAAATTGTGATTAAACAAATTAAAAATTAGGATGAATGTAAACAGGAGTCAAAAATTAATAAAAATGGTTTACAATACTTGATTTAATAAAAAAATAAAAAAATAATCATTTTTTTTCTAAAACTCAAACAGTCATTGCTGTGCCAGCTTAGTATGAAAGTAAAAAAATGTTAGCTTCTTTAGCGGTTATCAGTCAAATCAGTCCTTATGATGTGATCCATTTTTTCACGGTTAAGTCGTCCTACTTTACCGAAAGCTTATATAAGAGATCTACTGATACATATTAACCCTTTAACCGACTGAGCACCGGCAAAAAAATCCATTTCAGCTTGCAGGAATTAATTAGTATGTAAAACTAAAGGGACGCAACCACAAGCGTTTGTCATTAAGTTATCTCCCTTGAAGTAATAATTTTATGATTTTTTTCATTTGTATGAATTTTCTTTTTGCAAATACAGGGTGTCACAAAAGTAAGTCCCTATTTTAAGGGAAACAACTTGTCTGATTAATTAGCAGAAGTCTCCGATTTTACTGGTAATTTTAGACTAAGTTGCTTCCGTTAGATACAACTAGTATTAATGCCATTTCTAGCTAAGGGAAGCAACTGAGCCTAAAATTGCCAGTAAGATTGTAGTCTTTTGCTAATTAATTGGACGAGTTGCTTCCCTTAAAAAAGGGACTTAAATTTGGGACACCCTGTATGTTAAAAATTAAGATATTTGCAATATAGTTTGGTTACATCTTTAGAAATTAACTTCTGAGTGTCTAAACAGAAGAAAAAAAATGATTAGAATAAATAGGAAGGATTCATTGAGTGCTTCATAAGAGGTTTATAGGGAGGGCACAATGGAACACTATAGCTAAGGATTGAGTGCAGATTTTTTTAGATGCATCAGAATACAGGCCACAAAATAATAGGTGTGGTGACTAGAAGTGAGGACGTGGGGGGGGGCTCAAACTTTACTGAATCTGATTTAGAATCATAAAATGTTAGCAGGGGCATACTGAAGGGGGTTTGGGGAGGCCCAACCCCCACAATGCTCTTTCTGTCGACAAATTTCTTCCTTTATTTGGCCTCCACACCCACTTTGTTGGCAAATTAGAGGCTTGCGTGTCCAATTTGTCTGCAATTTAGAGGCCTGCACCCATCCGCCTAAAAATCTTTAGGGTACACTTCGGGATGTTAGGACTGGTATGAGTTTGCACTAATTGTTTGAAGGTGACCCATTTGATATCTGACCCCTTTTCTACACATTAAAAGATCAGAAAGGGATTTTACATAGTGGAGAAAGTGGAAGAGTCCACAGTATAACTATAACACAAATGTGTCAGGTTGAATTTTAAAAAGATTTTTTTTTTATTCCAATTTTCAACCGAAGGATATTTTGGAATAAGGGTACCATTCAACTGACTTTGTTCATACCATTTCTGGCTTGATTAAAAAAAGTTAAGTAACACTATGCATAGTCATTATTAAATGGGTAACCATGTGAGAATTCCAGATTTTATTAGTAAAACCAGTAACCATTGCAAGCAAGTCACCTTTGCCATATTCTTGAATATCAACTTCACCTTTTTCAGCTGAAATTAATCCAACTTTTTAATCATTTATAAATCAAATCTTTTACAAACATCACTTTTATTATATGTGTTACACCGAATCTGCAAAATTGCCTAATTAGGGAATAAAACTATGTATTTACTTATTTTTTTATTGTAAAAACTTTTGATTGTAAAAAAATAGTTGTTTTATATCCTTGTTTTGATTAATATCAACTTTTGATCAAATTAAAACTACATATTTATTTATCAATCTTTATTATTATTGGATGAACTATTGTAACATATCACTTTTTATTGGATGAAGTATTGTAACATACCACTTTTTATTGGATGAAGTATTGTAACATACCACTGATGTTAATTAAAGGTAAAAACTAGTCAAATTTAATAAAAAGTGGTACATATTTATTTATTTTTTGTAACAAAATTTAAAATTATGTATTTACTTTCTTTTTTTTTTACAAAAACTAAAAAAATACATAGTTTAATTTGATCAAAAGTTGGCATTAATCAAAACAAGGATAAAAACAACTATTTTTTTTTACAATCAAAAAATGAGTAAATCCATGGTTTTATTTGCCAATTAGGCAATTTTGCAGATTAGGCGTAACATATGTAACGTATGTACTGGATAATATTTAGCAAATGTTTTTTCATTAACTTAAAAGGCACTTTACAAGTTTGTTTAGAGAAACCTATAAATGAGACAGAGAGATTAAAACATTTGTAATAATATTGTTAAAACTTTAAACAAATGTATACTATTTATTCCTATTAATTGTAACAATATTTTAAAATTAATTTTGACTAGTTTTTACCTTCCTTTAATTTTTAGTTGTTTTTATCACAACTTTGACTTTGAGTAAACAGCACAATCGTAAATAATAATAAATTATAATTAATTGCTTTATTAAGGCTACTAAATGTAGTGTTTTTTCATTATTGATAACGATGTGTAATTTCTTCATGCTCTGTGATTATTGTAATGTTTTTGGTTATTTTTTAATGTTGCCGAGACAATATTTTATAATGAGATGCCCATAGAGGCATTATATATAAATAAATAAATAAATAAATAAACAAAACATGGTGTCAATTGTAAGGAGTGAGCTTAAGGTAAAAAATCGGCTTCTGCAAACCATGATAGTCTCTGTAGTGGAATGGTTAAGGCAACCTGGCATATACCAGACTCCCTTCTGTCAATAATGATGTGAGATCGATTCTCACTGGAGGCTTACTCTTTATTTCTGATCGAGCTGTTTACCATAGAATCACAGCCCAAGTCAAAGTTGTGATAAAAACAACTAAAAATTTAAAATGAAGGTTTAAACTAGTCAAAATTTATTTTTTTTAAATGTATACTAGTCATCAAAATAAAAGTTTTATATTGAAAGAAAATATCTAGATGGACCTTTAGCCTTAATGATTGGTATTTAATCCTAAGAATAAGGAAGACTGAAAAAAAATGCTTCTAAAAACGAAAATACGTCCATTTTCTTTTTTTTTACAAAGGGAAAAAACTGCAGAGAATTGAGGGGAAAAAAAGGAATGTTTTTATTAACCCAATTAAAAAGAAACATCTAATCGATTCATTCATCATGAAGAATTAAGTTAAACAATTTCTTGTTAGAACTATTTTCAAATAGTTCTTTAAAAATAACAGGTTTTTTAAACAATGTTGTTTTTTTTCACTAATTTTTTCTTACTGTATATACCAGTGTATAAGTTGACTTTTTAAGCATAAAGCATTGTCCCATATGGATCATATTAATCTGTTTAGACCCTATGAACTTGACACTCTGATGGACCCAATACTGCCTTATTTTGGAGAGTCGACTTTTTAAGCATCAGGTATTTTCCCTAATCGATCACATTAGTCTGTTTAGACCCTATGAACTGGGCATTCAGATGGACACAATGCTGCCTTATGTTGGAGAGTTGACAAATATTGGACTAAACTGGAATTAACACCTTAGTTTTGGAATCGACTTATATGGCGGTATATACAGTAATATATTCATCTCAAAGTCATATTTTTGCAGGAGGGGGACTGATCCTTTGCTTTCTTCTTAGTTATGCATAAATACTCTATATTATAGGATTCTGAGGGCTATCTGTTACAGAATGGCAGCCATTAAGAATATTGAGACCATCATGAACTCGATAAATGGTATGAAGCCATATCAAGCTGGTTAAAAAGAAAATAAAATGCAAAAGAAGTAATTGTGTGTTGAGTACCAGAAATGACTCATCACACGTCCTCCTAGCATTTTTAGGCTTTTTTTATCATTAGACTTTCACACAGGGAAGGATACCCAAAATGATAAATAAAAAATCTAATCATTTTTAACAAATTATTTCATCTTTATGTGACCAACAGTGAAATTCAAAGGGGAAATGCTCCGTCTTACATTGTGCCAGATTTGTTATGTTCTCTGTATACTGTCAAGACCAGCAACCACCAAGAGTGGGCTAGTACAAATTCTTCTGTGAGGGGGGGTCAAAACTACTGGCTAGACATGCCTCTGAAGTTAATATTTTGCATATATGTACATAAATAACTAAATGGTCGACTAAAATCTAAAATAAGAACAAAAATACAAACATGAAAACAGGCCAACTATTACACTATTAAATATGATAATTATAAAAACATTTTATTAGTTGAGAAACTATATTTGCCTGGCACCGGTGTGAATGACTGCTAAACGAGCGGCCTAAATCATAAATGTGAATAAAGAAATGAGCTCTGTGCAGGGATCGAACCAACGTCCACTCTGGAAGCAACCGTATACACAGGTTCTGCTCTACCGATAGAGTTCTCATGGTAGGGAGGAGTCTTTTAGGCACAAATATAATGTGGTTCTCTAAGGTTGCTTCCAGGGTGGATGCGGGTTCAATCCCTGCACGGAGCTCATTTCTTTATTCATATTTACGATTTAGGCTGCTCGTTTAGCAGTTGTTCACACCAGCGCTGTGAAAATATAAGTTCTCAACTAATAAATGTCTTTATAATTATCATATTCTGTCATATATAAAATTATCCATCATTTGATTTCACTATTAACCCATAAAAACCCAGACCCATTTCTCCTTGAAGGAAAATTATGGGGTTATAAAACAGAAAAACAAATTATACATCATAGAAAGCATTAAAAATATTTAGTAAAGTTGTAGCAATGTAATGTTTTTTTCCATGACTATTTTAACGCTAAAATCCCTTTTTTTATATCAATTTGTTCAAGAAATGTTGTCAAAACAGGTTAAATGTAATATAGAGCATTGTTAAATGGGTTAAAACTTAATTTTTATTAAGAAAAACAAGCTTTTTAAAAGTAGTTACTTCTCTCCCACGTGGTAACCAGGCACCAGGATGTTCAGTAGATGTTACTTAGTACACTTTATGAGTTAAAATCAAGGATAAGGGAATTTCCATGAACTTTGAAGTGTATGTGACACCAGTGTCACTGTGGGTTCTTATGGGTTAAATATCTAAAATAATTTTAATTTTTGTAATAAATTATTCTGAGTCCATAGTTTATTTTTAAACTCCTTCAGCAAATAAAGAAGTTACTTAATGACTATGGAAATGGAGTCTTGGTTAAACTGTAGTTTGTACCTGCAAACTCAAAAATTGATTTTAATTCTCGTAATAAATAATTTTAACTCGGTAGTTTGTTCCTGTGAACTAGAAGTTATCAAATTGAACAGCAGGTGTAAAATAATTTCCATCTGGAGTATTTTATTGGGCAGAGGGTGGGGGGTTTTAGAGTTAATCGAAGTATTTGAACAGATTTTTATTATTGGGCATTGGAAGCAATCACCCCTTATTTAATAAACTAATAAGAGTAAATGACTATATTTGACCAAAAATACAGTCAACAGATTTTGTGGTCCTACAAGAGTTTATAGTTTTCTTAAGAGACCTTACAAATGATAACATTGTCAGTGTGTGTGTGTATATTAGGGTGGAGTGAAAAGTTTTAAAGACAAAAAGAGTAGTACTTAAAACCTGACAAATATGTCAAAATTGAGATAAAAATTAATTTTGGATGGTTGCCACCTCTTCTGTCTTGGCAGCCGACCTAATGTGTCTGGCTATATATGTATGTATGTTTGTGTCACAGGTTGCACCAATGGAGCCAGAGGGATGAAAATTTAAACATTTACTCCTTATTATGTCTAGAAAAAAAAACTTTATTTTTTGTTTTTGAAAATTCCCCACCAAAATCAGTTTTTAGTGGAGGGTTCAATTTACAATGTAAAGTTTATGATACATTGGTCCCTTAGTTTGTGTCCGGCGTTGTGAATAGACCAGACATGTTTAGGTTGGCTGCCAGGACAGAAGAGGTGGCAACCACCCAAAATTAATTTTAATATCAATTTTGACGTATTTGTCAGGTGTTACAGTATGGCAGCCATTAAGAACATTGAGACCATAATGAACTCGATGAATGGTATCATGCCATATCAGGATGGAAAAAAAAAGGAAAAAAATGCAAAAGAAGTAATTTAGTGTTGAGTACCAAAACTGACTCATCACACGTCCTTCTAGGATTTTTGTGCTTTTTTTTTATCATTAGACTTTCACACAGGGAAGGATACCCAAAACAATAAATAAAAATTCTAATCATTTTTAACAAATTATTTCATCTTTATGTGACCAGCAGTGAAATTCAAAGGGGAAATGATCCATCTTAAATTGTGCCAGATTTGTTATGTTCTCTGTATCCTGTCAAGATCAGCAACCACCAAGAGTGGGCTAATACAAATTCTTCTGAATTTTTTTGAAATTTAAGAAAGACCTTATTTTCACTCCAACCTAAACTGTTTATATGTAGACAAGTGCATGAGAGGAACAAGAAATCATACAGTCACAGTTCAAACAATTCATGCACAAGGAGAAAGAGAATTGAAATACTTACAAGACGACCAACAAGAGTCAAGTATCAAGAGAATAAAAACTGTTTTTTTTTGGTTAACTCTTAAATTCATTCTAGTAAAAAAAAAAAGTAATTCAAGGGGATTAACTTCTGAATAAAATTACTCCCCTTGCACTTTTGGTAAACTTTTAAAATTTTTCTTTAATTCAATTCACAAAAGAGTTCTATTTTTTCTTTTTTATCCTATTCATTAAAGAGTTCCACAGCGGTTAAAAGCAGTCTATGAATCTAAGAGTTAAAAACTTTGTAGGTTTACCAATAGGTAAAAAAAAAGATAAAAGCTACTAAAAGCTTTGGATTATCTTTGTGTGAAGACAACAAAAGCTTATGCAGTTCATATTTCAGCAATCATGCACCACTGAAAAAAGTGTAAGTGTCGTGCCAGCCAGCCAAAACCAAAACAATGGCAAGGCAGCAACACTAAAAGGCCATTGGCTAAAAGATAAATTAAAAAAGAGCCAATTGGCTGGAGCCATGACTTAAAAGCAGAAAGTAGTGACAGCAATTGTAGAAGCAGTGACAAAGGTGTCACCATTTAAATTAGGTTAGGGTAAAGTGAAAAATATAAACAAAAAAAGTATAGAGCTTAACCCACAAGAACCCACTGTGACACCTGTATCACATACAATTTAATTGATCTGCACAGTCTCTTATATAATATAAATTTATCCTTGATTTTAAACTCATGAAGTGTACTAAGTGACATCTAATGAACATCCTGGTGCAGTCACGTTACTGTGTGTCAATTTGCCTACCCAGAATCCCACAAAATGTTCCTTCAAGGAGAAATGGATCTGGGTTCTTATGGGTTAAACCCGACAAATATGTCAAAATTGAGATAACATTCATTTTGGATGGTTGGCACCTCTTTCTGTCCAGGCAACCGTGGGTTCAATTTACAACATAAGTTTATGCTATATTTGGTCCTTTAGTTTGTATCCGGCATTGTAAATAGAAAACAGACACGTTCAGTTCGGTTCCCAGGACAGAAAGGCAACCACCTAAAATTAATTTTTATCTCAATTTTGGCATATTTGTCAGGGTTTAAGCAGTACACTTTTTGGAAATTTAAGAAAAACCTTATTGTCACTCCACCCTAATAGGGAGGTACACACACACACACACACACACACACACACAGACAGACATAGGAAGCCATATGTTAGTCGTCCACAGTGAGGAGGAGGAGGAGAAAAAGAGAGCAAGAGAGAAACAAGATGCATCTTAAAAAGATCAGAAATAAAATAAGAAATGCTCCCTCAGAAAAAAGAAGAAAGATAGAGAGGGAGCTGTTATTAAAAATATATTATTTAGAAAAAATATGTGTGCCATCCAAATCATTGGCGTTAATCAAAAAGTACCAAAATCGATTTAACGACAAATTGGACTTCCTTCATGCCGTGAAAGAAATTGATGCAAAAACGTAGAGCAAAAAACAAAACAAAACTCGAATGGAGGAAACGGACACGGATGCTGTTAGGGGGGGTCAGTAATCACCACTCCACACTTAGTAAGTACACAGGCAGAGGGTCTGGGAGTTCGGAAGGTGTGGGGGAGAGCTGCCAACAGAATTAAGGGATAATCAAATAAATAACTAGATTAAAATAAACCGGATTATTTTAGAGAAATGTTCTAATCCAGATCTACAAGAATCGAAAACCAAAACAAATGTTAAATAATAAATTTTTAAAAAAAACAAACTACCAGTTTTAAAGCATTTTTGCCTTCTGATAACTGCAATTAAGAGCTTTTCATTACATAATGATTCAATGTTTAGGTATTATATCAACAAGATATAAACGTTTCAATAAACGGACGAAATAAGAAATCCCCATAATTAGCGGATACAGTGTCACCCATACATGAGTACACCCCTAATTCTCTTCTAAACCAAACATAGCAGGATTGTATTATTTCTAGTGGAACATTACACAATCAAAACAGATATTATTTATGATCAAACTCTACAGTATTGAAACTCAGTTGTCAAACATATGAATATGTTGCCGTCCAAAGATGAGTACAATACTACAAAAAAATATTTTTGGCAACAGAGCTTCAATGCTGTAGAGTTTGGTCATAAATAATACCTGATAATATCCATTTTGATTGTGTAATGTTCCACTAGAAATAATAAAATCCTGCTATGTTTGGTTTAGAAGACAACTTTCTATTATAAAGTGGTAGGGGTGTACTTATTTATGGGTGACACTGTATTAAACAGAAACACCTATATATATTTATGACACATACCAAACAAAATGGTTCCTGAAAAGCCTTTTTCATCTAACATTCACTCTTCAGAGGATGAAACATCAGAAAGTAATCTAGATTTGAAAAAACATTGTTTAAAAGAAATGATGTCACAACATTGTCTTCAATCAGGATACCTTTGATTGTTGTTCTAAACTGCGCTCGATAGTCAGTTTTATGTAGGTGTTTCTGTTTAATATGTATCCTCCAATTGTGGGGATTTTACAGTTCTGTACCACCAAAAGAGTTTTCAGAAATAAGAAATATACATTACACGTAAAGCAAAACGTTATAAGCTGGAACAGACAGAAACCATTTTTTTAAATCACCACTACCCACAACAGACCAGTTTAAACACTATTTCTGGGTTTAGGTTATTCATGTGTTCTGACATTTATATCTATTTATGTATCCGGACTTCGCACAGCCCTAAACCATTCATAGTAGAAACTTGAGAGTTGGTGTGCGTGCACACACACTCTCACTAATGAGTAGGGAAAATGTTTTTTTTGTTTTTTGAATATTCCTCCCCTAAGTAGGTTTTTAGTGGGGGTTCAATTTTCAATGTAAGTTTATCCTAAATTGATCCCTTAGTTTGTGTTTGGCTGCATTCAGGCTAGTTTTTTGGGGGTTTTTTTTTAAATCTGAATTTATGGTTCAAACCATACTGGTAGCATTTTCATCAAGGTAACTTAATTTTGAAACCACCACTGCTTAATTTACAAGGTAAAAAGAAGCATATATGGGTGGCGGTGATTCATAATTTCCCTTGGATTGCTAGTTTATTTTAAGTTCAACTACCCAGAATTGAAAATCACTTTAAATTTGTGTCAAAGTGTGAGTTTCTTAAACCATTAAAGCAGACACTACTGCACAAATCCAGTGAATATAAATTGCACTCCAAGGCAATTGGACAATTTGGTTAGAGAATTAACATAAAACTAGCATTCCAAGGGAAATTATGAGTCACTGCCACCTATATATGTTGTGTTGGGGGTGATCAATTAAAAAGTTTGAAAAAGAGGTGATCAATGAATCTCACCTTTTGTTGAGCTGTGATCACTAAAAGAAGGTCTGAATTTTTTTTTAAAAACAAGCAGGCACAAACTAGTGACCAATTTAGCATAAACTTACATTGCATATTGAACTCCCCTCTAAAAAAAACTATTTCAAAAAGCAAAAAATTTTCTCTACTCATTGAGGGGAGTGTGTGTGCAAAATTTCAAGTTTCACTATGAACAGTTAGTTTCTACTATGGGCTTGGCAAAGACCAGATACATATAAATGTCAGAACACATGAATAAACCAGCGTTGTGGGTAGTGGTGATTAATTATTGATTAACAACTTGAGATCAATAAGTGTTTTCCAGATATGATCATGAACCTCATTAACCTGGATTGTTGAGAAAAATAACTTTATAAATCTACTTTTTATATTGCCATATACAAAATCATTAAATTATTGATGATATTTAATAATCTGCATATATAACATTTTGAATCACAGCCAAATTTGCATTGGATACACCGGTTCTGGTACGATCACCAATGTTAAGCAACATAGAGCCTGGTCAGTACCCAGATGGGTAACTGTCTGGAAATACCAGGTGCTGTAACGAGTTGGGGAGGCATGGCTGCAGCCAGGCTAGTTTCCTAACATATCGAGCACCTCTTTCCTTCAGCACGGTTGAGAGGTGGGAAGTAGAAGTTGGGCACAACACTTCTGGCATACTAAGTGCCCAGGCATAGCAGCTAAAAGCTGTCCACCCATGGTCAACCTTGGCCGACAGGGACCTCAAATAGAACATTTTGCATCCTATTTGTTTTTAATTAAATATAATTTTTAATAAACAGACCAATACAAATCAAAAACATTTATGGTTTTGAATTGTATTGGTCAGTTTATAAACTTTATGGATTAGTGAAGTCCAACTTGTATTTTTATTATACAACCTATAGAAAAAAAAGCTACTGTCTGCTCCATGTTTGTGTGTATATATATATATCTAAACTACTTTTTAGTGTCTCTTTTGGTGAACTTATTAACCTTTAGCATTCTGTAGGTGACTTTGTTTGCCAAAAGATAGTGTGTTTCAATTTCTCTGTTGTGTTATGTCAATTTCAAATCATAAATGAACAGACACACAAGTTACACTTTAGGCTTTCAAAGTTACTAAGTGCACAAAATCTTGGCGTCCTTGAAAAAGAATGCTGAGTGCTAAAGGCTAAACTACCAATTAGTTTGATTTCTATTAAAACAGGACATAACGTTAGAAAATGACAAAGAAAGCAGCTCATAGAAAACCAAAGTCATAATATTTAATGCAGAGACTAAATTAAGTCTCTATCGAACTCTTGAGAAAGACTGAGAATCTTATACACTGTATCGAAGATTACCTCCTTCCAAAACAGAAGTCCCTCCCAAAATGGACACCTTAGTTACAACTTGCTACTTGCTGTCTTTTTCAACTCCGAGATCTGCACAGAGGCTCCAAAAGGCTTCCAAAAAATAAAATAAAATAAAAGGGGTGGGGGCATTGTTAAAAACTTACATCACTTTTGAAGACATATTTACAAATGCACAACCTATTACACAACCATCAGCTTCGTTTAATGTTCCTCTGAGATTATATGATTCTTAAAAAGAAATACAAATAGCCGAGCATTGTATAATAGGAACGTTTCAGCTGAAATCATTACTCTTAAGTGGCTGAGCACAGTAAAGCCAAATTAATAATGCAAACAGGAAGCAAAAAAAAAGATTATTTTCAATAATTCGTGATTTTTAGGGTACAAACATAACCAATTACTTTTTGGTAAAGATTCGGTTCAGTAAACCTGCATATTTTTATAGGAAAATATATTTTTCTTATGTATTTTGATTTGCTTTGAATGACTATGATGATCATTTCTTCCGGAAGATTTTCATTTTTGAAAAGAATTAATTATTACACAAGAAAAATACAGCCATACCTGCACAAAGACAGATACAAACAGAAATTCACAGCTATACTTGCATACATAATGACAGACACAAAGTAAGGGTTCAGTTTAGCATTATACTTACATTGTAAATCAACCCCGCCCCTCAAAAAAAAAAAAAAAAAAATTAAAAAGTTCATTTTTCACGAAAATGAAAAATTTCCAGAAGAAATGATGGTCTTATTCAGTCAAAATACATCAAAATACATAAGGTTTCCTACAAAAATACACAGGTTTACCGAGATGAATCTTTACCAAAATAATAACTGCCTAATGTCCAAGATGATAGTGAAAGAAAATGAACTTAAATACAAAAAAAAAATTAATATCTTGATATCATTGAATTTCAATAATCAAAATGGTATAAAAACTTATCTCACATCTCTTAAGGATATGCAAATAATTAATTCTATAACACGATGTCAGATATGCACTGAAAACATTTTTATCAACTCCCATTCCATTCAGTTAAAATCATTAGCTTAAGCAACAATTCAAGGATCAAATCTGGAATCCAGACCCCAAAATTAATTCAAGTCAAAAACATAAATCTTTAGATTACACCGGAATCAAAATTCAATCTGATTTAGTCAAAACAAGGATGAAATGTAGAATTGAATCAATTTTGGGGTCCAGATTCTGCATTTGATCCCTGGATTCTACATCTCATCCTTGTTTTGATTAAATTAAATTTTGGTTACGGTATAATTTGCGCTTTTAACTTTAATCAATTTTGGGGTCTTGATTCCACATTTGATCCCAATCTAATCATCCCCCAACAATAAAGTCTTATAAATATTACATTAAAATAAATAGCCAAGAAGATAATGTGTTTTTTAAGCAACACCAATATGGAAATTTAAGTTCTTTTTTTATAAAAACAAAGAATATATGAGACACACCAGGGTTGCTAGATTTGGCCAGATGGGGAGATAATCCAAGCCTTATCTCCAAGACTTACCCAACACAGGCATTGAGTAAGTCTCAAGAGGCCGGTATTGAACCTCTGCCTCCAGACTCACTCGATTTCCAAATGCGACGCTATTCCAATGCCTGTGTTGGGTAAATCACAGAGATAAATCTTGGATTATCTCCTTTTCTGGGCAAAATTGGCAACTCTGGATGTGCTTTTAACACATTAAGTCCATTGAAGTAGAGTGTTTAAATCCAGATGTCTAGAGTATCAGCAAGACAACATCTAAATTTTCATTTTTCTTTGATTCAAGAATATTAAATGATAAATATTCCAATGAATCTGATGCTGAAATTACATTGATAAAGTTAAATAACAATGCAATGTCAATACTATATCCTGAATCCAATTGGTCCAATCATCTTTAGCAAGCGGGTTTTTACGGAGTGAGATTGCAAGGCCCACCCTTAACTTTTACCCATAGCTGATGGGAGGAGTGAATTCCACTACTGGTTTTGAATTCAGGTGTCCCTCTTCTAAACTGGTTGTTAAAGGCTAGAGAACCCAGTCTGCCCCTTATTTTACCCATAGCTAGAGGGTGAAGAGATAGATTCATGCCTTTCCCAAGGGCATTAGTGTGAAGTGAATGCAAACAGTCTCAGCTAATAATAATTATTTCACATGTTAAAAAAGTTCTAATAACCAGTATATGATTAACTAGACAGTCATTCTATCACTTTTCATGATTTTACTTTAAAATAATTTTAGTTCAGAAAGATTTCAATATAAATGATCTTTTTAGCTTCAAGAGAACATTCTGTTAATAAAATATCTACAAGTTTCTTTTGGTGATGATGAAAAGACCTTGTATGATGTAGATGGTATATATCACTGAAATTTCATATGAGGTGCAGCTATCAAGATGGGCTTATGTAAGTTGAACCACAGCACTCGTACACAAACCATGTGGTACACATTGACCAGTAGGCAAGTATAAACAATCCCTGAAAGTTTAATGCCTCTCGCATCTTCATTTCACTGTTACACATCGCTTGAAGTAAACCGTTTTTTCTATTGTGCCTTAAAAACGTTCCTTTTCAAAAATCTCTTGTGCCACTCAAACACAAATGCACGTGACATGCATTCTTCCCCATAAACTTCAGTAAGCATATGAAAAGATTCTGTAGACATTTTGTTCAATTTCAAAAAAAATTTCAAATTGACGCATTGTTCGATTTTTGAGCTGACCATTTTTACGACACGTCAGAAAAAGACATCTACTTCAATCGATGCATAACAGCGAACTGAAGATACGAGCAGACTGAAACTTTCAGGGTTTTTTATGCTTGCCCATTGGTCAATGTATACCACATGATTCACACATGCATGCTGAGGTTTGACTTATATAAGCACAGTTTCTTTATTTAATAGCAACACCTCATATAAATAGCTACACATAAAATTGAAATATACAGAGTGTTCGCAAATAAATGCAACATTTAAAAGGGAAATAACTCTTTAAAAGAAACTTTGGAGTTGCCTCTCTTAAAATTACACTCAGCTGATTGGCTGATACGCCTAGCTGTATTCCCCTTTTAAATGTTGCTTTTTTTACAAACACCCTGTATATGATGATGTAGATGGTATATATCACTGAAAAAAAAATAAATTAAGATACAGAAATGAAAAGCCAAGCTAATTCAATGTTGCAACTAAAAATTCTTGAATCTTGCCACCTGGAGTTCGGAGTGAATAAGACAACATGCAGACCAGAGCAAAAAAAGGCCAGAGAAGGTTCTGGGAGGAAAATGATCCTCAAGGCACAGCACACACTAAATTCAATGACATAAAATGGTTTGGCAGTCAGAAGCACAAGAAATTTCCAGAAACATCATGGATGAAGAATACATTACTATTTCCTACGTCTACTCCGAGAGAGCCACTGTCAGAGTCCTGCTCTGTAGATCTGTCACTGCCTAGAAACACACATTGATAATAAACTCATTCAATAAACACTTGCATTAGAAACATATTCAAAACAAAGATCCTCAGAGGCTGAAAGTAGAGATCCCCAGAGGCTGAAAGTAGAGCTGATCAAGTCAAATCACATCCAATAAGGCTGTATATTAAACATCCATATTTATAGCCTAATCTTTCTATTATACACAGGGTGTCCAATATATAAGTCCCCTTTTCCAGTTGTAAGGGCAATAATGTAAGTATAAAATGTCTAGGAGTTATTTCCCTTGCACTTGTTCCCATGAATTCTGCTCCATTTGATAAACAATTATTTTGGAATAAAAAAAGTTAAATACAATGTTACTTCACTTACAATTGGAAAACTGGGACAAAAAGAGACTTAGAAGTAAATATATTTTACTTAGGAAAATAATTTGAAAATGTTACCTTTCTAAACATTGAGATCACAACCAGGTATGGCTAGAATTCTCGTATGGGTTTTAGACCGAGTTTGAGGGAAAAGAGTTTTCTATTGGAATAATACAGTATTAAAATACATCCATATTTATAGCCTAATTTTTCTATTATACACAGGGTGTCCCATATATAAGTCCCTTTTTCCAGTTGTAAGGGCAATAATGTGAGTATAAAGTGTCTTTATACAATCATAAGCTCTTAATTACATATAGTAATATATTGTTCAGTCATAAATAAACAACAACCATGTTATGTCTAATATTTTACAGATCAGTTTTTAAAATTTGTTTATTTTTTGTAAACTCTTCTCATCTCAATTGAACTTACCAGATATCTAGGTAAACAAACATAGATATTAGGAATTATAACAGGTCTGGTTAGTCACTAAATAGAAACCGTCACGCAACCAACGTCTTTTGGCAGCATGCAGTATTCAGGGTGATCAATTAGAAAGATTTTAAAAAGAGGTGATCAATGAATAAGTTACTTCTCTCGCCTTTTGTTCGGCAGTGATCACTAAAATTGATTTTTCAAAAAGACAAGCAGACACAAACTAGGGGATCAATTTAGTATAAACTTAAACTGAAAACGAACCCCCTTTAAAAAATATTTAGGGTGAAAACAAAAGCCCTCTAGCTCCATTGGTGTGGCCTGTACACATGATACATACACAGCCAACCAGCCAGACCAACTTGAAAACTGAAAGAAACTATGTTGACAGTTTTGGTTGATGGTTCTAATAATAGTAATAAACCAGAAGAACAAATAAGAGGTGTGAGCGTTAGGGGGTAGTAGCTACAGGGTTGAATCAAGCTGGGGTGGGGCTGTAGCATATGTTATAGAGGGGCTCCAAATTCAGATAATACAACAAATATGTCTGACATTTCAGTAGTAGCATTACTTTGTGTTCGTTTTGATCTTTGTTCAGAGGCTATGACTTCAGTTTCAAATACCTTTGTATTTATGTGTTGTATATGTATCACAGAGATGCCACACTCCCATTAATTACTGTGTTAACTCTTGAAGTCCTAAAGAGCATGTAAACAAACATGGCCGAAAATCCTAAACCGCACAAGGCCGCACATAAACAAACATGGCCAAAAATCAAAAAAACGCACGAGGCCGCACAAGTCTTTCTGCCAATTTTCACAACAATCTGCCCACAAGTAAAGACACTATAAACGTTTGAATAAACAAACCATTTTTAGTCATTTTCTGCTCAATCCTTACAGGACTCGCCTTTGGACTGTTGAAAATGTTCTGAGTTAAAGTAATAACTCCAATTAAAGGTGATAATTAGCTTAAATTGCTAATCTCAAACATCTAGTCGCTCATAAAAGGTGAGGGCAATATAGTACTACAGTAATAGAGCCAGTGCAGAATCACTGAATCAGAAATGATAGCTTACAAGCATTTAGCGCGGGGCCCTTGAAAATGCAGGGCATGTAGCATATGCTACTTTTGTAATATAGTTAATCCAGCTCCGAAAAGCTATTAAACAAAATTTGGAATATAAATCCAAGATGCAAAAAAAACATGTCTGGTTAGTCACTCAATAGAAACTGTCTAATGACCAACGTCTTTTGCTAGCATGCCTTGTTAGGGGTGATCAATTAATATTTGGAAAAGGGGGTGATCAATGGATAAGTTACTTCTCCCACCTTTTGTTGGGCAGTGATCAATAAAAATGTCTGAATTTCCCCAAAACAAATGTGAATGTTGCTGGACAAAAACTAGGGGATCAATTTAGCAAAGACTTACATTGCAAATTGAACCCCATTTTAAAACCCTATTTAGGAGGGGAATTTTAAAAAAAAACCCAAAACATCTTTTTTGTAGACATAATAAGGAGTAGATGTTGAAGATTTCAGCCCTCTAGTTCCATTGGTGCAGCCTGTACAGATAATACATACATAGAAAGCCAGCCAGCCAGCCAGCCAGCCAGACCAACTTGAAAACTGAAAGAAACAAATGCTGACAGTTTTTAATACGTAAAAATTGATTCTTTATGAAAATTGGAAACATTGCAATTTTTTTTAGCTAATTCTGTTCTGCATTTATTATCAAATACAAATGGTCGCTTCATTGTCTCTTATCCCAAACTTTTTCAGTGATGTAAGCAATTTCTGATTCATGGCCTCCCTTGAGTAAACTATCCCATTATCTGCCCTTAGATGAAATTTCCTCTCGGCAAGAGTGGCAAATGCATGGAACAGCCTAAGTGAAAAGACGGTCACATCCGAGAATATCAATATTTAAAAAAATAATCTTTATTCTGATATCGGACATACCAAATTGAACTACCTTCTTAACTTCTCATTAGTTTAAACCTAGCCCAACTAAACTGAAGCTGGCTTAATGACAATTAACTGCTGTCAAAAAAAAGTATATTCAAGTATTTATATACTTGAATATACTATTTAAGTCAGAGCTTACCAAAAAGAAAATTTCAAATAAAAAAAAATAATAAAGGAATCTATTTCAAGCTTTTTTTATTATCCGGATGAGCTATGCCACTCAAACAATGAAGGCTGTAGCACAGGCATGAACCTGCGACTTGATAAGATCCAGTTAAGGGAGGAAAAAAAAAAAATGGAGTTATTTGTTCTTAGATGAACTACATAAAAAAAATCCCAAACTTTAAAAAAACAAAAAAAAAACAAAAGTCTATTCCGTTTTTAGTAAAGTGTTACTAAAAACAAACATAGTTGGCAGCTCCAAGAAGTTTGGGGAGGGGCAGGGGGGGTAACAGGAGGAAAGGAAAGAAGGAAGATCAAGGGTGGGGGGGATAAATTAAGGAGGATGGGGGACGGGGGGTATGGGGGAGAAGGTGGAGACAAAATCCAAACTAAAACGTCTACAAACGAAACAAAAAAAAATCAGCACAAAAGAATGCAGGAATTAAAAAAAAAAACAAAGTGATGAACAACAATCGTGTGGTCCCACCAGAATGAGTTCTGCTTATCTGGGTGGTGCCGGGCTCCCAAGTAATACAGAAAACATGGAGGATATCCTGCATGTGTTGTACTAGCCCACTTGAACAATGCCTACATGATGAGGGCGTGCGCACACTCTCACATCCCCCCGAGGTCAATGTGGCGACGTATTTCGACGGAAAGATGCGTGATTTTCGAGCTGCAAATCAGAGTAGATGGAGTAAGAGATAACACAAGATTTTTTTTTTTAAATTAGAGTAAAAAAAATCGTCCTTTCGTGACATCTTTTTTAGGTAACAAAACGAATAAATTACACAAAACATTGAATGTGGCTTCCGTTACCTTTCTTTAAGAAAATTATTTTTCTCACTTATATTTCACCTTCCTTCAACGTCAGACCTCATCAGAGCAAAAATCTTTTTTTCGTATCTTTATAATGTTGTATTCTTGAAGTTACTTGGTTTTATAGTAAATATTTGCACCATAGGAACAAATTAAATAGTCGTTTATTGACATCTTTTTAGGTAACAAAATGAATAAATTATACAAAACATCAATCAGAGCAATTCCTTTTTTTTGTATCTTCATAACTCTCTTTATGATGTTGTCTTCCTGGAGTTACTTTAAAAATAGAGTTCCATTTAGATTTTTTTGTGTCTGTGCTTCTTCATGGAATACACAAAGTCTTTGAAGATTGTGAAAGAGAAAACTAGACTCATTAATGCCCAAACTACTTGTAGGTGTTTTTAAAGATTTAAAAATGTTAAATTTTAAGTAAGTATATCCATCTTACCCAACTGTACCTTGTATCTGCCCAACCTACTATATAGAGTAAGCAGATGTCTAGCTAGAGATTTTGGTGCCGGGGGGCTTGCCTCCTTGAAACCCCCCCCCCCTCCAAAATTTAGTGAAATTTGTCAGTAGAAATGCAGTAGGTGAACTACTATCTATAAAGCTTTTGGGCCCCAAATATACCCCCAAGTAGGTACAAAATATAGCTAAATATGCACTAATGACCCAAAGAATTAGTCAAAGTATATTAATAATTTATTTCTGTTAAAGCACAAAAAGGTTATTGTCCATGATATGGTCAGACTATTTTCCTTGTCTATATGTTAATCTGTTCATAACGTTTCGGCTGTGTACCCTTGTTCAGTTGAACCACTTAGCCGCCCAAGCATAGACATAAATAGTATCTGGGAACCTCTCATCAAAAAGGACATTCCGGAAAAAACGAACAGGTCATCCAATGTAGGGGAAGCAACTCCGGATTTGATACTGAAACACAATCCCGACATATAGGAACCTATATACAAAAAACAGATGCGACACGTCCAATCCAATTGAGCATGTGTTCAGGTAAGTGATTGCACATTATAGAACCAGGAACAACTGATGAAAGCCAGAGGGTACACGGCCGAAACGTGAACAAATGGACATATAGACGAGGAAAATAGTCCGACCATATCACACACAATGATTAATACACTCCATCTAATAAAATGCAGACAAGAATTTTCACAAAAATGTTGTTTTTTTTTTTTTAATTTGGGCATTAATGGGTTTATAGTCAACTTTTACTTGAAAAAAAAAGAAGAAGAAAATGTCTCTAAAAATAAACCAAGATCTTTTTATCATATACTTGTCTCCCTTGAGTATTTCCAAATGTTAAATTAGAAAACTAGTTTTTTTTTCCTGCAGTTGAAGCCAATTTTAGATAAATTCTTTACTATCTGAATGTTTTCAACAAAATGACAAATTATGTTCTCTTGTATATTCATTTAATTACCATATTTGGTGGCTGGCAATTAAATCTTAACACTTAACACTTTTGAAAATTTGTAATTTTCATTTTAAATGCAAGGACTCAAATATTTATCTTGCAGATTTCCCACATTTGGTAACAAAATAAATATCTTCTGCTGTTCATTTAAAAAGAGAAAAAAAACTACACTAAAAATAAATCAAGAACTGAGTTTTCAATCCCTGATGCCTTCTACTTCTCTGCCAAAATTTGTTGCAGAAATGTTTCTGTGCAACGTTCAAGTCTCACTAGAAATAATTAAATAATAATGCCATTAGTAACTGAACTAGAAGAATTACGAAACAAATGGATTTGGGAAAAATTAATTTCCAGTCTAAATTAACATAAAAAAAAAACCCAGCAAACACATGCCATACAGATATTTTCTATATTTTTTTAGATGGGTCATTGACATTCAAATGGTTCTTTGAACGATTGAACTCCTTCTTGATGATTGTGTTGTTAACACAACGTTTCAGCCAAATACATTCTTCGGCCTTGACAGAATGCATTAGTCAGACAAGTGCCGAGTTAACTCGATATGGCTTTCGCTGCTCAACAAACCTAAACCCGACAAGACAAGGATAAAGAAAAACCCCTATAATGTAGGATTTGGGTGATCTCCTTTGAAATTAAAAACTTCTGTTTACCTCATCACATTCGGATATTACACCTGAGGAAGGCTGAAAAATGGATCGGCCAAAATGTCATGTTAACAACACAAACAACAAGAAGGAGTTCAATAGTCCAAAGAACTATTTGACATGCCATACAGTTGTCAAATTTTTTGATTTGCTACAAAATAAGCAAAAAGATCTACATCCGTTAACAAAGTTGAAAAAAATAAAAATCTTCTTTTTTTTTCGCCAGTAATTTTTTGTAGACCCTAACAATGATCCTGGAAGTTGTTAGATTTTAGAAAAAATAATTTTTTAGGTTTTACAAGGGGAGGGTTCTATTTACACTGGTAAACTGGACCATTACTTTCAGTTCATTGTATGGATGTGAGGCTTCAAAGTATGTTGTTACTTCCCTTGTGAAGGTTATTATCTAGGTTTCTTTGATATTTTAATGAAAATTCTTTGGTACTTCAAGTTGAACACACGCGCAAGCTCGACAGCCCAGCGTGGCCAACCACCTTAATGGGGGCACACAACAAAAATCATCATTAAAATATCAAAAAGGCCTCACAAGGGAAATAACCAATAACTTTGAAGTCTCACTTCCATACACCGGATGAAAAGTAATGGTTCAGTTTACCATTACAGTTACATTGTAAATAGAACCCCCTTTGTAAAACATAGAAAAATATTTTTTTCACGAAAATAAAAAATTCCAGGACAATTGTTAGGGTCTAATGGATTAAAAGCACAAAGATTTACTAGGGAAGAAGGTTTGTTTCTATTTTTTTTCGACTTGGTTAACGGATGTGAATCTAAACCGCAAAATGTTTTAATTAGTCTTACTACAAAACTAACACTAAAATTTAGTACTTATATTAAAAGCCAACCAATTATTCTCTGGTTAATGTATTATATAAATATTCGATTCAGCCAAGTAAATATTCAAGAAAAACCTAAACAGATTTGTTGCCAACCTCCAAAAAATGTACTTCACTGAATTCCCATAAAATATAAAAACAAATTTAATAAAAGTAAGTAGTGCCCTTATGCTGGCGTCAACTTCAGTTGTCCCTGCTTGAGCTCTACATAACACTTTATTACTTACACAACCCATTTGCGATATGTGAAATTGACTCAGAGGCGACACGTACCCGAAGTGGTGTCACTCACTTCACCCTGTGTAATTTTCAAATAAACCAAAGAAAATTATTGTATCCCTTATTTTTTCTCAAAATCTCAAAAACTGACATAAAACTAGGAGTCCAATGTAGAGTTATGGTTAGTATGTCCCATTATCATGGCCCTATGCCAGACTAGGCTAAACTACATAAATATTTACACAGAGCTTCGAAATAAACAACAGGAAAATATGTAGAGATTTTTTTCAGACTTGTCCTCATTTCGGTTCATCTTTTGAACACAACATTTCGGCCATCATACCATACAGCCTTCTTCAGGTGTATGTTGTAAATAGGGAGGTTTGGAATGTTGGCACAGGTGGCCCCTTCGAAGTGTGGTGGCAGAATGTCCTGATTCCACTGTTTATTTCCGGTGGGAGAGTTCCCTAGGGCATAATCATGTTGCTGTTGATTATTGTTACTATGGAAGTGTTTTTTTTTTTAAGGGGTTATCCGGACCCCACATAGACGTGAAGAAATTGCTGACCTCATGCGTATGAATAATAATCGACAGCAACATGATTATAACACCAAAAATGAATGGCAACATGATTATGTCCTAGGAAAGTCTCCCACCTGAATATAGACAGTGGAATGAGAACATTCTGGCCCCCACGCTTCGAAGTGGGCGCCTCATGCCAACATTCCCCCATTTATGACAACCACCTGAACAAAGCCATAAAGTACACCAGCCGAAACGATGCGTTCAAAAAATGAAACGAGATGAGGATAACAATCAAACAAATCTATACATTCAGACAGAAACAGTAAAATAATCAGCGAACCTCTCATCCTTTAGGTAAATATTTTACAAAGTAGATCAAATAGGCTGGATTGATTATTTTGTTTAGCTGTGAATTAGAATCTTAAGATTTTTTTGTCGATACCTTCTTTAATTTTGAGAAGAGCTTTTATCAGTCCAAGAATTAATAGACTATTGAACTCATTGTGTCGCTTTTGCTGTTACCACATTTCAGAAGCTCTATTCTACAGCCTTCTTCAGGTGTACAATTTAAAGAGAGGGGTCTTTTTTCTTCCGGAAAATGGAGGGAAACAGAAGAGAATTTATTTATTCGCTAAATTTTGACATGAAGTCTTTTTAATGTGGGGTGTGGCAGCCAAGATATCCTGCGCAACTTCTCCCAGGACGATACCCGAGCATGCCACAGGACCCCCAAAGGGCCGTGTTTCTCCGAGCTTCAAGGCCATGGTGGTTTCGAAGAACAGATACTACACTTTGATCTTAGCCAAAAGGCTGAGAAGTGGTCGGGAAACAGAAGAGAAATGGTGGCTAATGTACCAACTGGCTTGGATCATTCCCAGCAATGCGAGCTACACCTGAAGAAGGCTGTAGAATGAATCTATGAAAATATTATTGTTGTAAAAGCAACAGCAACAGAAAGAGAATAAGTTCAATAGTCTGAACAATTGTTAGAATGATTTTTTTGATGTATTGAACAATTTCACGAAAGTATCATTAGTAAATGCCCTAAGAAAATGCTGACTTCATCTATCTGCAGTAAAACCAAAGGACACAGCCATAAACTACAAATTCAGACCTCCACTGGAGTCAGAAAAGATTTCTTCTCAGCAAGAGTAGCAAACGCATGGAACAGCCTAAGTGAAAAGATGGTCACATCCGAGAATATCAATTAGTCTGTTACCAAATTTAACTACCAATGTTCTTATTAGTTTAAACTCCAATTAAACTGAAGCTGGCTTAATGACGCAATTAACTGCTGTCAAAGAAAGCTTATTTCAAGTACATAAACTGAACCTATGAATTCACAGCAAAATTTCATTTGTTTTTTTGTTGGTCTCAGGGAAACAGGTGGCACAATAAGGGAGAATAACTGTAAAAAACGAGTAGCACTGAAAGTGTTAAATTAAATGAAATACTTGTGAAATTTCGGTAATTCTTGCTTATTTAGTCCTAAAGGATTGCCAACAGTTATCCCCCTTTATAACTAAACATCTTAACACTTCAAATAACATTGATGTTCTTGCTATACCGTTATTCAAATCTAAATGAAAAAATGAAGCTGGTCTGGTTAGTTACTCAATAGAAACCATCACAGAACCAATGCTGTGTTGGGGGTAATCAATTAAAAAATTGGAAAAAAGGGTGATCAATGAATAAGTTACTTCTGTTGCCTTTTGTTGGGCAGTGATCATTGAAAAAGTCTGAATTTTCAGAAAAAAAGTGTGAATGTGGCCAGACACAATCTATAGGATCAATTTAGCATGAAATTACATTGTAAATTGAACCCCCCACTAAAAACCTATTCAGGGGGAAACTTTTCAAAAATCAAAAAAATGTTTTTTCTAGACATAATAGGAAGTAAATGTTAAAATTTTCAGCCCTCTAGCTCCATTTGTGCGACCTGTACACACGATACATACATAGCCAGCCAGACCAACTTGAAAACTGAAGAAACCTATATTTACAGTTTTGGTTGACGGTTTCTAAAATCTAGCCATTTTTAGCCATCAAGGGGAATAACTTTTGCCAATCTTTATGCTATTGTATTTTAGGACCAAATAAGCAAGGATTACCAAAATTGCAAAGAACACCAAGGCATTATATCAATTCCCTTTTCATACTGTGAAAGAAAAAAGAAGAGAAAACTTCAACTCAAAAAAAGTGAGAGAAAAGACGAGCGAAGTTTAAGTTCACAAAAGAAACGTGACGAGCAGGCTGCTAAGTGCTTTTTGTGTCTCCAGAGAAATCGTAGCAAATGAAAGAGTTAATAGCAACGGAACCGATTCAGACGGTGAAGCTGGTGCAGTGAATATATAATAGCAAATCAAATATTTTATATGAAAATATTAAATTGAATCATCAAAAAAGATTAACAATGCATCTATTAAAAAATGAAACTAAAAAACAGGAATTTTATTGCAAGATATGCAAGTTATTAACAGACTACAAAGTATGTAAAATTTCCTAAGTTTTCTTGAACAGATAGAATGAATAAATATCTACTATGGGGAGGAAGATGCTGAACCTTCAGAAATAAGTTTCATGTGTGTCTGTTACTAACATTATTATTTTATTATTACTACACCAAATTACTACTGCACATTGTTAAAACTACAAAGATATGATTGTTTTAAACACCTTCGTGACTTTTGTGCCACTCTATTTTATTCTATCTGATTATTGTTGCTTTTTAGATTAACTATTTTCACTATTATTTTATTACTAGTTTTTCTACACCATGTTGATTTTTAGATGAAGCATTGGAAGCCCTTCTTTTAGAGTGAATACTTCTAAAATACTTATAAAGCCCTTCTTTTACAGTGGGTACTTATAAAGCCCTTCTTCTATAGTGAATACATGCAGTTATCAAAGGCCAAGGGATACTGCTCAGTCAAAACACTGCTTTTAATATCAAATCAAGTTGTAACTGATTCATTTTTATATTATATTTTTTCTTCCAAAGAAATGTACTCAATCATAAAATAAAAAGAATTTTGTATTTCAATTTATGCAATGCCGATCCATCCATTAGGAAAACCTAGGAAGTCGCCTAGGGCACAAAGGTCCAAGGGGCACACTCCAAACTGAAAAAAAATAGTTGTTAGAATACATCCAGGGGCGCAAATTTTAAGTTTCACCTAGGGTGCATGAAACTCTTGCACAAATCTCGCTTAGGGCACATGAAACACTTCCACCAACCCTGAATTTATGTAGGCAAATTAGAATATATCCATCATAAACTGTGTCTATGAACAAGAAAGAGTCGGCTAAGCATTTGACTTGCAAAACAGCCCGACATCCAAAGATCTACGCAAATCTCAAAAAAACCTTTAAACAGCTCAATTATTTATCACAAATATAACAAATGTAGAAGAGATAAGTTTGAGACCTGAAAGCAGGCAACATCTACCTGGCAGGATGGGTGGCTGTAGCCACAGACTGCAGCAGATGGAGTCTTGCCATCAAGGAAAGTATCCAAACGAGCGAGGAGAGAGAGGACTGGGGGGAAGACTGGAGAGAGAGCAGATGGCAGAGGACAATCGCAGTACCTACAGAGCCAGGTGCAGACCACACTTACAAAAGCAGTCACAGCAGGCACTGCAGCTCAATCATTGACTGATCCATGGCACACGTCCCATTGTCTTCCAAGACAGAGGGGAGGCCAACAATAAGAAGAGATAAGGGATATTCTATGCTACAACTTGAATGTTTGTTATTTGTTTAAATACTCATTTTGTAAAGTATGTTTCGGCAGTGTCTTTGTGTAGGTGCTTTACCGTATGAGATGAGGATTTACTGAGGATCGGTATTGCTAAGCACAGAGGCCCAGGATTCATCCTGTGGCCTCAAAAAGATTTACCTTGCTCAGTCACAGGGGATCAGTAGGTCTTGGGCCGCACTTCCCCATCGCACTAAAAGGGGAGGGTTGGGCTCACCTCAACGCCTTCTTAACACTAGTTGCCGGGACTAGAGAGATTTTGGGAAGTGCCCGCATGCGAGATCCCAAAATTAACTGACCTTGTGTCATTTATGAAGTATAAAAAGTGTAGATAAGACAAGAAAACAAATTCTTTATTCACCTTCAAGTGACAAATTGGTGAGAACGTTAATTAATAAGGAATAAAGTAATCAAGGAGACACACTTGTTCCTCAAATGAAATACAAGCTTAAATTCTGAATTCATCGAAGAGGAATATGTATACTATTTATATATAAGAGTGCATAGATAAGTCTATAGACTGACATGTAGTTATCAAATGATTATTGATTTGGAATTTTCACTGGATAATGCTTAATCTATAGATGTGATAAATATTCACCAATGAATCAAGTGCATTGACAAGGAAGGAGATTATGTTGAAAAACAACACACTGTGGTGCATACAGAAAAGAACACCAAAAGAAGAAGAAAATAGAATTTTTGTCTGAATTTCAGGGACAAAACATTTTTACTATTATACATTGATTCATTCATTCCAGGATCCTCATCTTTGTTGTCTTTGTCACTGTTTCAGCCAACGCATCCTCTGATAAAGAAGGAAAACGCCCAAGTTTGGTCCTCAGAAACCAATTGGCTCTTAAATTCATATAAAAAAGATAAATGTTAAATCAAGGGAAAAACCTCTGATCAAAGATACTACTCTTGCAGCATTAGGTAATTTTTTAATTTTTTTTTAATTCAATTAACAAAAGAGTTAAAATTGTTTTAATTCTATTCATTGAAGAGTTCCGCAGTGTTTTTGAGTGGAATGAAGCGGTTTATGGATTTAAGAGTGAAACATTTAGTTTTCTTCTTTTGAATATAACTTAAGATCTTTGGTTTCATTTGATAATAATATTACAATTTGATTCAGTACAATATGACTCCATTATAACAATATCGTTGAGGTCGGGCTAAATCGGGGTTCAAGAGAATCAGCATTCAAACTGACCCAATGTTGACCTGATATCCTAAAACACCTATTTTCACCCAATTTGACACATTTTTTTGAATGTTCACTTTCTGGCAAAACTAAAACTTTTCCCATAGAAAATTTTACTATGTAAATAAAAGATAAAATAAAATAAAGAGGATAAGATAATAATTTCAATCAAAATAATATAGGAAAAATACTAGCAAAAAAGAAGAAAAGAAAACACAAAATTAACTGACCCATTGCTTTATATCCGAATTCACATAAAACCAGAATCATTCAGAAATAATGCATGATCAATTCAGGTATCTAACTCAACATAAGTGGTTTTCACACAGCAGCAATATGTCATCAGAAACAGTGAATACCATCAAAATGGGTGTTCTTCAATGAGTCGGCAAGGAATTTGCAAACTTATTCTCTTTCAACCATTCAGACTACAGGTTGAGTACCGCTTATCAGAAATTCAGAAAACCAAAACGTTCCAAAATCTGAAACTTTTTGAAATCCAATTGGAAAATTCCACAACTGACCCCACTGTAGTATTTATTCAAAGACAAGAGATGAGGCCGATTTCCAAGGCATTTAACTCATTCTGACTACAGTAAAAGCTTGGTTATCTTTGTTTAACTCTTCAGAAACATAAAACTATATTTATATCAAATGAAAGACGAAACAAGTCCCAATCAGAACAAAGTACTGTCAGCACCAGCTCTACATGCATTAACCACTGTATATATGCAAATATACCAACATTCAAAAAAATCCGAAATCCGAAACACTTCTGATCCCAGGCATTTCGGATAAGGAGTACTCAACATGTACTGAAATCATCTTTCAATGGTTTAAAACCAGTGACAGATTATCTACCACCCGGGGCCCCTAGGATGAGCTTTAGTAAGGCTCCCTCTGACCTTTACATGGCTGGAGCAAAATAGTATTTGTAATATTCTGGATATGAAAACAACATAAGCAAAAGTACTGAAATATCATCCAAAATACTTAAGGGTACACTCAGCTAAACCCTTTTTCTTTTTAATTCTAGTGCCCCCTCTTTCCAGGCCCCTATATAATACTACAGCTACTTTCCTCCTTGTGTTTTAGTGTTTATTACAAAACACCTAAGATAGAAATTCTTAAAATTATTGCACTCAGAAAGAGTTATTTACCAGTGGGTTTTTTTTCTTAATGATGCGATTTTCTTGAACTTTTAAGAAAATGCTCATGCAAGTAAGAAAATAAGTCAGCCTTAGCAAAAAACAAAGTCGCAAAAACAAACCTATTTTTCTCAGTATTGAAATACCGGAATATTTCACCAAGTTATATAATAAACAGTACAAGTATAAATAATTTTAACAATATCTTGGACAAATTTAGAACATCTGGGATAGAAAATAAATTAAAAGGGCAATTTTGGGAGTTATCAGCTGAAATATATAGAAGAATTTAGGGGGAAAAATTGCCGGATAAATGTTTCTCTGGACTGATGGGTTTGTAAAATTTTTAACACTTGACTTGGTGTGTATTTCAATATTGAATATGTATTTTAATGTATTTTGTATATTGAGATCCCCATAGAGGCCTATTTTATTTAATAATAATAGCAGAAATTTAAATTTCACATGAGTATTGGTTTTTAATCTGTGAAAACAAAGACAAAATCTTCTGTTGGAGAAAGAATCTTGACGGCCATTGCAGTAGAACAAAAGCAATTATTCCAAAATTAAAGTACAATATAAATGTCATAACTATTCAATATTTACATCAAATATATATGACAACATACAGAAATAATAAAGACAAGCAAAAAAGAATATAGATATACGTGCAACATCCATACAGAGATGAAAAAAGTAGAAAGATCCAATAACTTAGCCAGATAAAAAGAATGGTGCTTCATATGAAAAACATACAAAATCATTCATTCATAAAATGAACATTCAATGAAATTATAAAGAAATGTGTGAAAGATTTCATCAATGTGGTCAGCTCTTTTACACTATAAAGGTTTTCTTAAAAACTACAACCTCTGTCCCATAACAGCTGTTACATTTGCATATATAAACATTCCTATATATGAATTACCCTCGAGACACAGACACACTTTTTGCCAACAATAACACAACACATGTAATTTGACACCAAAACAAAGCATCCTCACCACAAAGATTGAGATAAGGATGTGAGCCTGGACTAACTTTTTGGACACCCATGAAAACATTTTTGTGTAATTGAGATTAATGACATCTCCAAATTGATAACATCTTAACAGATGAACAAAAATTAATGGTATTTTAACATTGTCATATGATAATAACCATCAAAATTAATGGTATTTTAACATTGTTATATAATAACCATCAAAATTAATGGTATTTTAACATTGTTATACAAAGATCAAGTCCCTCGGTTGTATTTCCCTCACATTCTGAAGAAGTCACTAATGCAGCGAAACATGTCAATATAATAAACAAGTTTCATTTTTAACAACAAATTTGCTTTCCATATTGTCTTTTTAACACCATCCTGCTGGATGAATTGAATCATATCCAAACACATATAGAAATGTAACAAATATTATGGGACAGAGTTAGTATCAAAAAGCAAGTAAAATTAAAAACTACCGAATTCCTTACAACCTGTTACTGTAACAACATTTTGTATTAGTCTATTGTTCACAAGAAGTTCCAGTATTTAAAAAAACAAAAAACTTTCCTTCAATCCAAAACAATTCTGACCCAGGGTTCACAAGAGAAAATTCATTAAGATATCATTTCCCCTCACTCATATTGCAAAGATCAATTAATTATAATTGAATTTGCATATTAAAGGCACTTCTTGATCAGAGTGAGTTAGATCAGGGCTGCCAGATTGAGCTACAAGGGGAGATAAGCCAAAGTTTATCTCAGAGACTTACCCAACACAGGCATTGGAACAGCATTGAATTTGGAAGTCAAGCGAATCTGGAGGCCACAAGAGGCTGGTATTGAACCTCTGCCTCCAGGCTCGCACAATTTCCAGATTCAACGCTATTCCAATGCCTGTGTTGGGTAAGTCTTTGAGATAAAGTTTGGGTTATCTCCCCTTGTAGCTCAATCTGGCAACACAGAGTTAAATACTAAATGTATCCTATATTGTTTATCAGAGATAAAGAACCATTTACTTAAAAGTAACACTTTATTTTAAAGCTGAAATTAATGGTATTTTAACACTGTCATATGATAATAACCATCAAAATTAATGATATTTTAACACTGTTATATGATAATAACTATCAAAATTAATGATATTTTAACACTTATATGTTAATAACCATACAAATTAATGGTATTTTAACATTGTTATATGATAATAACCATACAAATTAATAGTAAAAGCTACAGACTCCATCCTCAGATAAATGCATGAACAACAATTACAAAAAAGGGGAAAAAAGACTGCCCCCTACCAATAAAGCAAAATATGTATCATCTTTGATACTTTAACATATTAAAATAAAAACTGATAAAAAATAAAAGGCACCTGTATATAAAGATAAATTTACAAATACTTTTGTTCAATTACTTAACCCTTTCATGCCCGGAAGTGGATGCCAATATGGCCCACAGCGCTTTAACTTTCCCTTGCAGGGGTTCCCATAAGGGTTGTATGGCCCAGCCCCCAGTTTTACCCAAAACTTAGACAAAACTTTTTTCATGATATCCCCCAAACTTCAATCTTATGAAAACAAAATTTCACATATTTGATTTTTTAAAAATGATTTATTCAACATAATCAGGGTGTTAGCCAGCCTAACTAGCCATTTAACGGCTAATTCCCAATAGAAACCCAATTCAAATCTCCCAATTAAGCTGAGCTCTGTTTTGATCATTGCAGCAATGTTTTTGACAAGTTTAGTTTATTCAAAATAATCAGGGTGTTAACCAGTGTTCTCACTAGCTGTTTAAGAGCTAATTCCAAATAGAAACCGAATTCCAATTTCCCAATTATGCATTGATTATTTTGATGTTTTTTGGCCATTATTGGCGTTTTTCGGCCATTTTTGGCTTTTTTTAAATACAAAAATGTGGAGCCCAGAAAACTTCCCAATCCTATAAAAACAGTGGGGATATCAATTCCTGGTTGACATCCTGGTAATTCAGGCATGAAAGGATTAACGGACAGCTCTGGAACCTATTAATCTATTCATGGTTTTTATTCACTACATAACAAAACCGTAATCTAAACATCAAAGATCTCTACAGGATAATTTAGATTTGATTAACAATGGCATATCAAACAAAACAAAGATCCTGAGCAAGAAAAATGAAAGACTCCATCAAATGTCAAGAAACAATGCTTCTAGAAACTATGAAGCAACAATTACAGTTGTAAATCAATTCTACTTACATTGGAAAAGATAATCCTCAGTGTTCTGATCGGGATTGTCACTGCCAACGACATCGAATGGGGACCGACCTGCCAACATCTCGAACATTAACACACCAAGCGCCCACCAATCAACACTGAAATCTGAAATTAAATAATTTTTCCAGATATTTTCAGAAAAAAAGAAAATTGGAAACAAGATCTTTGATCTGGATATTTTGAGTATATTGGCCGTCTCCTACGTCAGTGGTTTACAACTTTTTCAAATCACAGTCCCCTTATGATCCTACATTTACGGTACCAAAAGGTTCCTTAGGATGTCCTCTTTCAGAAAA
>VCCN01005113.1:2466178-2476207 GCA_006491835.1 Architeuthis dux | reverse complement strand
AATATGCCTCAGTGATATTGATTAGATTGTTAGTTATCAATTTTTTTATGGATTATGGATTTGTGCTTTCATTTTTTAAAACTAATCCTTCTCAATACCTTTTCCATGTGCGGCAGATCAATACAGTAAGAAAATACCTTTTAACGTTGCTTGCGTGCATAAAACATTACATTAGAATATAGTTGCTTTCTGATGTTCAGTTTATTTTTATAGGAAAAATCTCTTTATTTTACAGTTCATTTTAAAACGAACAAAGCCGTTAAAGGGAAGTTTTTTTTATCATAACTTTTATTCAAATCAGTTAAAAAGAATTAAAAAAGCAACTAAAACATTGAGCTATAAGTAAAAAGTAGTCATAAAAATTAATGATTTCTAATACTTCATCGGATAAAAATAAATGAAAAATATCTTTAATATGCGAAAAGTGAATTTTTTTTAATCCTAACTTTTACTCAGGCCGATTAAAAAGGTAGAAGGATATAAAAAGTATAACCCGTTTTGGTTGACAGTTTCTGTTTCACAGAAGAGTTCCACTACTTTTAATTCTATTCAATGAAGAGTTCCACTGTCGATTATAAGCGGTTCATGAATTTAAGAATTACCCAATGTACCTACCCAAAGAAAGCATAATGTTGAAAAAGTTGACTTCACTCCCCAAGAATTTATCCGAAATAATTTTATTTTCTATAGTTTTGAGAAGGGAAATTAATATTCAAATGGTTCTTCAAACGATTGAACTCCTTTTTGTTTGTGTTGTAAACACAATGTTTCGGCCAATCCATTCATCGGCCTTCTTCAGGTATAAAATCCAAGTGTGAAGGGGTAAACAGGAGTTTTGTTTTTAAAGGGAGTAACCCTTATAACGCAGGGCCCCGATGTTTGCGTCTTTGTCTTGTCGGGTTCCGCTTCTCAACAGACCTAAACCCGAAGAACCATTTGAACATTGTACTTATTTGCCACAATTTCAGTCGTTCACTAATGAACATTCATCCAAATATAAACATGCACCTCTAGTATTTTTTTGTCGAAGTTTCCTGACATCAGAACTGCAACAAAACAGTTTCACAAAAAACATTTGTCATCACTTTTTCAACCAGTCAGGTTTTTTTATTTATGTAATTAAAATTTTAAACATCCAATATGTTACAAATATCGGCAAATGTGGAGTTTCTAACCATCTAAATTGTAAATTGAAAATAAATGAATTATAATCTTACATTTCATAGTGTTATGGTTAATATTTTTTTTTATTCATTTTATTTTTTTAAATTTTAAATTGCTTTAGCAGTCTGTACAGTATCTCTTGAAAATATGTTCAAATGAAATCATCCAATTTCAATGGTTAGAAACTCCATGTTTGCCCAAAAATCAAATAAAATGAGCCATACCTCAATTTTGGCGACCTTTTAGGGTTGAACATCCAAGTTGTCAACAAATATCGTCAATAAGAGCATCATGCAAAGAGAAAAAAGAAACTGTTAGTCAACAGAAAGAACAACAACAAAACAAAGCATTAAATTCTGTTTTTGTTCCACTTCAGGAATGTGCCATTTTTCATTTTAAAAATTGGTCTGAAAATTCCTGCAAATCAAACTCCATTCTAGCCAATGAAAATGATTCATTTGGAATTTACATTAACAAGATGGATTTATTTTTATCATGCACAAAACAGTTATTTAATTTTTGGGCTCAAGTTCAACCTTTAAGCTGTCAATGGATCGTTTCATTTGGAAGGATTTGGACTAAACACCAGATTAGCTAACATTCTTACTTTGGTATTGAATTTTTTTTTTTTTAAAGAAATTTTTCTGACATTTGGCTCAGAATCTTAATAAAATGAATGGTAGATGTAATTTGACAATGTGGAAATGAAAGATTAAGAAAATCATGTGACGTCTCAAATCAAAAGATAAGCCTTTATGCATTTTGCCGTTGCAAGCAGTGTCATCAGAAGAGGTTTGGACATTGCAGAAAAGTACAGATACAGCCTCCCATGTTGGGATAACTGAATGAAGTGAGAAATGGTTGTTGGTTTTGTTTTTCTCAATCTTTCATTTCCACATTGTCAAATTACCTCTAACATTCTGTTGGATTACCTTACATTCACATAAACATAAAATGAATATAAAAATATGGCCGGTTACTTGATGCACTTGAACCATTTCTTTTTAACCACAGGACACACATGGTCCAGTGGATACAAGCAATGGTTAAGTTGTAAACTGACTGCGGTTGTGAGTTCAATCACTAAACCCAAATGATTTTATTAAACCAGATATTATTATTTATTTTAGTCTTTAATGCGAAGATGATTTGTTTCTTATAGAATTGTGGTGTATTTTACCACAACTGATTTAACAATGTTGAGTTGAAGACAGTTTCTCTTTAAAAAGAATCAAGGAAGATATGCTTCAATCATACCTTTCTGAATTTTGTGGCTACATCTTGTAAATAGATAATTGAATAAATAAATTATAATCTTACATTTCATATTGTTATGGGTCACATATTATTTGTGTTTATTTTATTAAAATTCTTAGTCTGAAAATTTCTAAGTCTGAAAATTTCTAAGTCTGAAAATTTCTAAGTCTGAAAATTTCTAAGTCTGAAGATTTCCTTTTAAAAAAAATTGAATACCAAAGTAAAAACGTTAGCTAATATGGTGTCTAGTCAAAATCCGTCTGAATGAAACAATCCAATCTTGACGGATCAAAGGTTAAACTTTGCCCTTGATTTTTATCCCAGTTACAGAAATTGATAAAGTCAGCCAAAACATAAGACGACATTTAAAAAGTCCTCAAGAGTTTCAATCAAATAGAATCAATATGTGTATATGGCCATTTGGGTACAGTACTTTCTTCTACATCACTTTAGCAAATATTAGTTTGGTGTAAGATGGTCTAAAATCACTAAATGTACTACTCTTGCACTTTCGGACCATTATTAAGTAAAACTTCTGAATTATTTATATCTGCAGTTGGCCACAATGGGTTACAGTACTTTCATCTACATCACTTTAGCAAACATCAGTTTTGTCTAAAATCACTTTTGTCCCCACAATATCTCCAAAAGTTCTCAACAAAATGTTGTTGAATTTTGGAGTGGATCCAAGGATTCTCTTTTCGATTGAGAGGAAAAGAATTCCAGGAACCGTCCCAAAATTTAATGAAAAAAATATTTTTCAATAGAAAAAAAAAAAATCCCTGGATCCATCCCAAAACTTCATCAATTCTTCCTTAGCCTATAGCCAACCATTCAACAAAATGTCATTGAGAACATTTGGAGATATCGTGGGGAGCAAAGTGATATTTGCTAAAGTTTAGAGAACCCTGATCTACAGGACGAATTTGCTAAATATTAAAAAGAAAACAAAAACATGAATCTATGAAGATTGACATTTTGATAGTTTATGTTTTTCTAAAAACTCATTTATACACTCATTTATACACTCATTTATACACTCATTTATACACTCATTTATACACTTTCTTCCTTTTAATCATAGATGGTTTTTCTCTTAATTTCACATCTTACATTACATTTTTTTATCCAAAATACAATCTTTTCTTTCTAAAATCTTATTAACCATAACGTGTGTGCTGGGTGTACAAAAGATAAACAATCCAGTCATCCCTGAGATTCACACATACACATTCTTATGTAGAACGGATATGATTAGTAATATTTGCGGGGGAGTTGTTTTTTTTTTTCAGCAATTCTATAAGACACAGTCAGGGCCTCTGAGGGGGTGGGAGTGCAGCCAGTGCATTCGCACCAGAGCCTGGGGAGCCAAGGGAAGGGGGCTCGAGAGTTTCTTGAGTAGAGCTGTGTATCAAAACTTCTAAGTCAATACAATATGTCCATTAATAAAATAGATTGAATCTATCATTTACTGGTGGGTGAATATAGTATGTGGTTGTAGCAGATGGAAAAAGGATAGCTAAAAGAGGAGGGTGTTTGTGTAGTGTCTATGGTGGGGAGAAAAACAGTTTTACACCATCTTTAAAAATTCCTCTCGGAGGCCCTGGACACAAATCAAAATAGAAATCAAGAACCAATGTGGGGGGGAAAATTCATGCCAAAATTTACATGAATTATTTTTTTTTAAATTTCAAATCATTTCATTTAAACATTTGTGCTATAGTGTTCCCAATTCATTATGCAAAGAAAATTAAGGCAATGTTATGTAGAGTCAAATCAAAGCCTTATCCAAGAGTAAAGATTCACAAATACCACACACTAAATACCAAGATTATTCACCTACTTTCATGCAAAAGCATTTCTGTCAAACTTATCAGATTTAAGTTTAAATGAGAGAGAAGAAAAGTAAGTTTACGTTTAGTTATCTTATAAAATAATGCACAAAATCTTACCAATGATGTTGCCAGTATTCAAACTCTACAGCACACTAAGACAACTACTTCCTTCCTACTTTCCAACCATCGCCTTCTGAACTAGAAGCATTTAATGGAGGCTGGCTTGAATGTGAGGGATTATAATTACTTACTCCTTCTTAGTACATTAGTAATTTTTATTAAGTAGCAAATTAGGTGCAGTTTTCAAAAAACAGTTACTATCAGTGATGGAAATGGGTTTTGGGGACTAGGTATACGGTAAGGCAGGGTTTCGGAAACTGGGTATACATGAAGGCAGGATTCCAAGAACTAGGTATACAGTTAGGGTGGGTTTAGGGAACTAGGTATATGGTTGGGATGGGTTTCAGAAACTAGGTATATGGTTGGGCTCAGTTTCAAAAACTAGGTATACAGTAAAGCAGCGTTTTGAAAACTAGGTATATGGTAAAGCAGGGTTTTGGAAACTAGGTATACAGTAAGGCAAGGTTTGGGAAATTAGATATATGGTAAGGTGCTAGGTTTTGGAAATTAGGTATACAGTAAGGCAGGGTTTTGGAAACTAGGTATACAGTAAGGTGCTGGGTTTCGGAAACCAGGTAGATGGTAAAGCAGGGTTTTTGAATGTAGTTATACAGTAAGGCAGGATTTGGAAACCAGGTATATGGTAAGGCAGGGTTTCGGAAATTAGGTATACAGTAATGTCTCCATTAGTAGACACTGAACATACAAAAAACCTGGAAATTGAGGAGTAGGTATACTCTGTACCCTCGCGTACCTCCCCCATTTCCATTACTGGTTACAATTTGTAAATACCTCTTCATATTTTTTTTTATCACTCAAATATTTTTCTTGGTTCAATAATAAAGAAAGAAGAAAAAACACTTGAAGCAGCAAAAAACGATAATCATTTAAAAATAAAATGGAAAAATCTTAAAGTGTTTGTATTTGGGGCATCATTAGGATGTGAAATGTTTCTTTGAATGCTTCTACTTATCTTTTATTTATTGATCATGTTTTAATTGATTATCTCTAATCGTCCAATGGCTGTGTTCTGCTGCGTGTGATCACGAACAATAATGGGGAAAAAACAGCCATTTTATTTGATCTGTGGTAATCAATGCTGCAGTGTTCAATTGATTAATCAAGGCTTTCGAAAATAAAAGGAAGAGTTGATTTGTCCTGAGAAACGTCTCATCTTGGAAAAGAAACGTCTTTTGTCAGAGAGAAGTTATATAAATTATTTATTCATAGAGTTATTAAAATCTAAAGCTGGGGTTGGCAAACTATGGCCCACGGGCGAAATCCATCCTGCTGCCTCATCCAGCCCATTGATTTCATTGAATATGTTACATTATGATCATTATAAAGACATTTATTAGTTGAGAACCAATATTTGCCCAGCAGTGGTGTGAGTGACTGCTAAACGAGCGGCATAAATCGTAAATGTGAATAAAGAAACAAACTGTGCGGGGGATTGAACCGGCGTCCACCTTGGAAGCTATCTTATACACAGGTACTGATCCACCAACTGAGACTTTGTTAGCTCAGTTGGTAGAGAAGTACCTGCATATAAGGTAGCTTATTATTATTTGTGTGTGTGTACATGTATAGATAGATAGATAGACAGATCATTTCTACAAATCATTTCCCCATAAAGAATAATAAAATGGTTCTGGTAACAATGTTTAAAAAAGAGAGTAAAAGCAAAATGATAATAATAGTAAAGATTGAAATGCTTAAAAAAAAGAAAGATGGTTCCTTCACAATCAATTGATGACATGCTGTTTAAAAATAAACATAAAACACATCAATAACCTAAACCCAGCAATAAACCTGTGTTGTGGGTAGCGGTGATTAAAAATAAAAACAAACAAACAAGAAAAACAAAATTGACACAAACACAAGGAAGACGGGGTGATCCTTGCGATAAAAATTCCATGTTTTGATGTATGTGAACGCCAGGAAATACAGTGCAGATTTTAGGATTCATATTAAAACATTTTCACAGAAACAAACATTTGTATTTATTTAAAATAAAAGGCTTCATAAGATTGCCCACCCTTCCACAAAATGTCATTGAAATTCATTGAGAACTTTTGGAGATATCATGTGGACAGACAGAGAACTTAGGAAGATATTGTGTGTTCTGGACATATAGCTATGATGTAGGGGAGGTAATTGTGTATGGATCTATCCCAATTTAATCGCTTTTTCCTAAGCTCATTGCCCACCTTTCCAAATAATTTCATTTGAATTCATTGAGAACTTTTGGAGATATCATATGTACAGACAGATGGAAAGAAAGATAGATGGACAGACATGGGGTAATACATATACCTCTGTAACTTGGTTGGAAGAGGTAAAATATTTTGTAGCAACTTGTTCACTGACTATACATCGAGACCAGTGGTTGCCAACCTTTTTATGCCTAGTTCCCACTTTTACGAGGGTAAAATTTCTGTAGCACCCACTAATATTTCAAATCCAGTTAACCACTTAATGGCCATTTTAAAAAGGGGCTAGATTTGTCCAAAACGGCTAAAATTGCGTAGATTTCATTTCCAGGTTAACAATTCTATATAAGGATTCTATTCAAGGCCGAACCAATTTTTATATAAGCATTCTATTCAAGGCTGAACCAATTTGTATGTAAGAATTCTGCCTCCAGACTTGCTCAATTTCCAAATTCAATGCTATCACAATGCCTGTGTCTCGGAGATAGAGTTTTGGTTATTTCCCCTTCACACCAATATTTCAGGCAATATTTATATGACAAAACAGGAAAGAAAAAAAAAACAACAAATTGAAGGAAGAACACATGGGGGGGGAGCATGCAAACAACAAAACAAGATAAAAAGAAGAATTGATTTCCTTATGACAACATCTAGGAATTTTTAAAAAAAATTAAATAAACAGTTAATCACTCAGTAGAAACCGTCATATTATCAATGTTTTTTGGCAGCAGGGAAAAATGGGTGATCAATGAATAAGTTACTTATCTCGCCTTTCATTGGGCAGTGATCCCTAAAAAAGTCTAAAAGACTCAAACTAAGGAATCAATTTAGCATAAACCTACATTGCAAATCGAACCACCCACTAAAAACCCGTTTAGGGGGGGAATTTTACATAAACAAAAAAAGTGAGTCATCTATAATCAAAAGTAGATTATATTCATTATTATTTTTCTTGACTAGTATTTCTTTCATCTTAATTTTAGTTGCTTTTCATCGTCCATCACCCAGACCGTCAGAGTATGGCTCTTAGTAAACAGCACGGGTCAGAAATAAAGAATAATCTCTTGGTGAAACTCAAAATCACATCCAAATTCAAAATATTAACACTGGTTTGATAATGCTTCATCTAAAAAAATAAAATCAAGATAGTATTAGGTTCTATTCAGTTTTAACATGAGAACTTGATTAGAAATCCCAGATCAAATGTGGAATCTGGACCCACAAATTGATTCAAGTCAAAAGCACAAATTTTCAGATTACACCGTAATCAAAATTTAATCTAATTTAATTTAATCAAAACAAGGATAAAATGTAGAATTCAGACCCTTTTAACTATATAAAAGAAAAAATTATGAATCACTGCCACCTATATATGTTGATTTCATAAATTAAACAGTGGTGGGCAGTGATCACTAAAAAATCCAAATTTTCAAAAAACAAGTGAGAATGCTGCTTTGAAAATTCTCCCCCAAAATAGGTTTTTAGTGGGGAGTTCAATTTACAATGTAAGTTTATGCCAAATTGAACCCTTAGTTTGTACTAAGGGTTCAATTTGGCTTAAACTTTTGGCATAAACTTACATTGTAAATTGAACTCCCCACTAAAAACCTATTTTGGGGGAGAATTTTCAAAAACAAAAAAAATAATTTTCCCTACTCATTGAGGGGAGTGTGTGTGTGCAAAATTTCAAGTTTCTACTATTAACTGCTAGGTCTGAGCAAAGTCTGAATAGATAGATAGATACATATAAATATCAGAACACATGAATAACCTAAACCCAGCAACAAAGTTTAAACTGGTCTGTTGTGGATAGTAGTGATTAAATATTGTGGAGAAATAGTATCACAAAATCCTTCTTTTGATTAACTTAAATCAAATTTTGATTACAGTGCATTCTGAAGATTTGCATTTCTGACATGGATCAATTTTGGAGACTGGATTTGATCCGAACTCCCTAATTTGAAAGATGAGCCGACAGATGATGCTACATCAATGATATACAGTGAGGGGGGGAAAGTCAAACATGTTCTACAGTTACTTCTACAAGGGAAAGATGGGGTTCTATACTACAGAATACATGTGACATCTATAACAACACACAACACAATAAGTGGTCTCCTTCCAATATTGTTCTCAGAAGACACACCAGACAAGATCTAGATTCTATTCAGTTTTAACATTTGAACTAAATCTCCAAATATCTATACATAGAAGGTGATTAGAACTCCCTAATTTAACAGGTGAGCAGACTGGTGGTGCTACATCAATGATATACACTGAGGGGAAAAGTCAAACATATTCTACAGTTACAGCTACATGAGAAAGATGGGATTCTATACTACAGAATACATGTGACAGTTATAACAACACACTAGGGTGGAGTGAAAAATTTATACGAAAAAAGTGTAGTGCTTAAAACCTGACAAATGTCAAAGATGAGATCGAAATTAATTTAGGGTGGTTGCCGTCTCTTCTGTCCTGGCAATCAACCTGAACGTGTCTGGTCTATTCACAATGCCAGACACAAACTAAGGGACCAATTTAGCATAAACTTCCATTGTAAATTGAATCCCTCACTAAAAACTTATTTTGGTGGGAATTTAAAAAAAAACAAAAACATTTTTTTAGACATAATAAGGAGTAAATGTTTAAATTTTCAGCCCTTTATCTGCATGGACGTACATACATACATAGCCAGACATATTCGTGTCAGTTCACAGGACAGAAGAGGTGGCAACTACGCAAAATTAATATTTAACTCAATTTTGACATATTTGTCAGGGTTTACGCTCTACACTTTTTTAAAATATAAGAACCACCTTATTGTCACTCCACCCTAACAACACACAACACAATAACTGGTCTCCTTACAATGTTGTTCTCAGAAGACACATCAGACCAGGATTCCTGGAATAAATACAGTTTTGTTAGGATTACAAGAGTTTTTTGCCAACCAACAGAAAAGGTTTTGGTACAAAGTTGATAAATTTATAAGAAAATTTACAAAGATAAATATTGACTGCACATTTATCTTGAGGTGAAGTTCACTATTGTTTGATTGGTAGTTCTGATATCAACTCTTAAATTCATATAAAAGAATTTAAATTTCAATAACTACTAATTAAAGTTACCTACCTTTGAACTTTAGGTAATTTAAAAATTTTTAAAAATTCTATTCACAGAATAGGAGCAGTATCAAGCAGTCCATGAATTTAAGAGTTAAAAGGGAAGTTTTGTATGTCAGTGTTTACAAATAATAAACAAATCAATTACTTGGTTTATTGAAATATCTTTTTGTGTGTTTGGGACGAGGAGGTCTTTGAACACAATGATTCTACTGGTCAGTATTCCAGTCTACATCAGAACTGACCAGATGAAACACACATGTATTAGTAAAAAACACACAAGTATTAGTAAAAAAAAAAAAGTATTAGCAAAAA
>VCCN01005113.1:2428351-2444584 GCA_006491835.1 Architeuthis dux | reverse complement strand
TCCCCTCCCAACTTCTTCACTGTGTCAGCTACATCAAAGGAAGTCCATTGGACATTGTTACATTGCATTGAAAGACACAGGTTGTCTGCTGACTTTGGTTGCTGTAGTTCTTTGATATGGGAAGGGCAGGTCTCATTTTACAACCCTTTAACTTTATTATTCATTGTACAATCTGGGTCGCAGCATATTCACCAACAACAATTCACCGACATTTACTAAGATATAAAATTCACTGAGATCTTTAAAATTACAAAAAGGTTAAGAATTTAAAAAAATTACGAAAAGGTTAAGAATTAAAAAGAATTTACTGGAATGAAAATATATTAAAGATGTAGCAATTGTTTGGCAGAGGGTACATGCCGTTTTCAGCTAAGTACCTAAATAGCTGAAAATGGCATGGGCCCTCCGCTGAACAATTGCTAAATCTTTAATATATTTTCATTCCAGTAAATTCTTTTTAATTCTTAACCTTTTCGTAATTTTGAAGGTCTCAGTAAATATGTATGTCAGTGAATTGTATCTTGATGAATATGCTGGCTCCTGTACAATCTATCTCATTTGGACCAGTCCATTATGAGTTGTAGGATCTCAGCTAGCAGACACTACAAACAACCAAACATCATAGAACCATACAAACGAGTATACTAATTAGCATATTTGGTTTTTATATGTATAGATGGAATTTCTTTTTTTCTTTTTTATTGGGAATGACTGCAAACATTATAAATCTCATGAAACATAAAATTATTTATGAATGATTGTAAAAGCAAACATTTTGGTAGAACAATATTAACACATTCACTTCTACTTTGGATAGCACAACATCCAGCACAACAACATAAGCAAGAACTTTGATCAGTGCCGCAAGGCAAAAACTGAGTCTAACATGTTGCCTTAGCTATTTATATAGCCTTAAGATAAAACCATGGAATGGACACACATGTGCATCAGATGCAACAAGACCCACATGTGTGTCATGTGGCAGGGTTAGTACAGGTACTTACGATCTTCTCCAATGCATGGCATACCAGGTTTCTCGGGGACGTTAGGAAATACTGAAATAAAAAATAAAATTAACATCATAAGAATAGAAGTTAACTAATATTTTTTTTTTTTTTTTTGTTGACATTGAAACAAGTCGGTAATCAAAGAATTGTCCACTGGCTCTTGAAACTCATTCCTTCAGGAGTTCAGAGAAATAAAATGCAGTCAATTATTTTTATTATTCAAAACGGTATCAAACAGAAAATTTAAACATTAACAGCAACACTTGTAAATGAAGTTATTACTACAAAGAGTAGATACAGGGGAGCCGGGAGCAATTTGGAGGGGGGGGAGAAAGGCCATAGGACATATTTGTATTGTGTTACAAAAATTTACAAATTATTAATGAAAATAAAACGTTTACTTTTATCAAATTTATTAATTATTTTTTTTAATTGTCCGGATTTTCGGCTATCATAGATTTTTATCGGCTAAATTAGAGAAAATAAAATCATCTAGATCTAGCCAAAAAATGGTTAATTTGGCAACACTGGGTTATCTACAATGGAACATGTGACTTATATCTCACTAACCCCTCGTCCAGTTAGTGGTTTTCAGTTGAAGATCAAATAGGAAATTGATGACATTGTGTTTGTTTCATAACGTGAGAGGTAATGAATTTGATGAGACACAGATGTTTGCTACTCTACAGATTTAAGTAATAAAGTTTGTTTTTTCTTTTTTTTTTTAGGGGGGGACACAGAGACAACCACTAGAATCTCTCATTCACTATGTGTTTTCAGTTATGAGAAAATCTTTATTCAGTTATTCAACACCCCTGAGTAGAGAGTCAGATAGTTGTAGATATTTACTAAGCACAGTTATTTAACAGGATGCTATAAATAAACAGAATATATGTACATATAAATAAGAAAATACTTACCATGGATGGTGAGTTCAGAATCTTTATTTAATTCATACAAACGCACAGCTTCATCAAGCTCTACCTGACAGGACAAGACACATGGATCACCTGCAATACAAGAACAGATTAGAACACTCTACAATATACACAGGTCCCTTTAAGACAGTGTTTCCAAAACAGGCTACCACCCCTTTTTAGAGCATATATTTCATCAGCACTCCCCATAAAGTCAGTCAAAAATGCCACATTGAAAATTAAATTTTAATTTTCTATAGTTTTAAGAAGGGTCATTAATATTCAAATGGTTCTTCGGACGATTGAACTCCTTCTTGTTATTTGTGTTGTATACACAATGTTACAGACAATCCATTCTTTGGCCTTCTTCAGGTGTAAAATCCGAGTGTGATGGGTTAAACAGAAGTTATGTTTAAAGGGGGTAAACCTTATAGCCCAGGTGTTTCTGTGTCTTTGTCTTGTTGGGTTTAGGTTTGTTGGGAAATGGAAGCCACATCAGGTTGAAATCCGCACTCGTCTGGCTAATGCATTTAGTCAACATTTTGATGTGAGCTGCCTCTTTGATTTTTCTCTGCTTCCAACAATGTTCTCTGTCAATAATCTGGACTTTCTCCCAGAGAGGAAGATGCGCGTTGTTCTCTCTCCAGATGTGGTCGGCCATAGCCAATGAATTGGCTGAAACATTGTGTTTACAACACAAATAACAAGAAGGAGTTCAATCGTCCGAAGAACCATTTGAATAAATTTTATTATTTGAATAAGTTAATAGAATTCATTAAAACGGAAAATATTTAAACTTCAATCAGTTTTTCAAACATACAATTTTATACATAGGTGTCGATTTGTATTTTTGCCTCTTGTCCCTATCACCACCCCTTGTCTTCCAACGCCCACTTTGCTTTCCAGCACCCTCACCAGCTACTGAAGTGTTGACAGAAGTCTATTTAAAACATGTTTCAAAAGGTTTATATGTGATCTTTCAAAATAATAGTTCTAAAGTTCTAAAAAAATAGTTTTTTTTATCAAAAACCTAAACCAATCTAAATAAATCTAACACTTTTTATAAAATACATGAGAATTTTCCTTTCATGCGTGTGAGAATAAGAATGTAACGAAATACATGGGACTTGGAAGGTATGCGTCTAATATATAGTATATTAGTATATAGAAAGAAAAGTGATGTTTCTTTTTTACTTCCTGTTTCCCCAAGGGAAAAAAACAAAAACAAATTGCTTAAAAAGATATCACCCATGTGTTATAACATATCGTAAGGCTGGGCAGTATATTGTCTTTTCATGGTATATCGATATATTTTCAAACACGGTATAGGATTAAACAATACCGTTTACATCGATGTATAACCCCACTCTCCCTTTTCGCATGCACGCCAAACCAGAACTTGTTTCTGTTTACATTTTTATTGTTTCACAATTGTGCGTTTTGTTAAGCAGGAGAGTAAAAACCTGTAATTGCACTCTACTCGGGATAGGTCTGTGTTCTACTCTTATCAGTCAGTTATTGTTTTTGGAAAGAACTGAAAGAGCATTGTCAGAGAAATGACTATTTTTAATTTATTTAATTTAATGTTGAGGCAATTTATTTTATCTTTCATTTACATGTTGATATATTGTGCAGATGTATATTTTCAGGAAATATAATACCGTACCGTATGGTGGAACATATGTCATTTTTGTTTCCTTTGGTTCATTCCAGATTTTTCCTTTGAGACAATTCTACTCTAAATGCAGAATTGCTGTTTTAATTCACCTACAAAAATGAGTGAGAAATCAAAATTGGGCCTCACTTACCTTCTTCGTCAACCCACTTCATCGTAAACAGCTGACCAGGCTGAAAACTACAGATTTCTTTTATTTCTTTCCGCAGATTTTCATATGTAATTTCACTGGCTATACTCGTCACAAGGATGTCACTGCAAAATAGGAAAAGGAAAAAAAATAAGTAGATTTTAAAGTATTAGAAACCATCAACCAAAACTTTCAACAGAGGTTTCTTTCAGTTTTCAAGTTGGTCTGCCTGGCTGGCTATGTATGTATCATGCATACAGGCAGTACCAATGGAGCTAGAGGCCTGAAAATGTAAACATTTATTCCTTATTATGTCTAGAAAAAACTTTTTTTTGTTTTTTTGAAAATGTCCCCCTAAATAGGTTTTTAGTGGGCGGGTTCAATTTGCAATGTAAGTTTATGCTAAATTGGTCACTAGTTTATGTCCGCTTGTTTTTTTGAAAATTCAGACTTTTTTAGTGATCACTGCCCAACAGGTGAGAGAAGTAACTTATTCATTGATCAACCCCTTTTTCCAATTTTGTAATTGATCACCCCCAACACAGCAGACATTGGTCACGTGATGGTTGCCAAAGTACTGTATTTCCTAATTTCAAGGATACTCCAGCTTCTAGGACACATCCGAATTTTGACTCGCAACATTTTGAAAAAATGAAAAAAGAATAAAAATAGGTTAGGCCTTTGAACAAAATAACCTTCAACCTGTAGGGTGAAAGGTAAATACAGACTAATTTTTGGTGGAATAAAATAGCATCTTCAATGCCGGAAAATACAGTACATATCTTAGAATTCATGTTAATACACTTTGTAAACAATATTTCTACAACAAAATGGGGCTTAACATTCCAGCATAAAATAAAGTTTATTTTAGTTTGTGAAAATTACCTCATCAAGTTATTTTCATTCCAATAAGCAGTTCCCATGAAAATTCCAGGGTTTAAAAACAAATTTTCCACTCAATAAAACAGATCTAATTATTTTATTCACTCAATCCAAGCCTTCTTATCTATCTACAGGCTTACCCCCCCTCCTCCGTTAGAATGTGGGTGTTGTGGTCCAAGAAAGCCAACACAGTGTTATAACCGAGCTGCAATCAATTTAGCTATTTTGGAGCTAAATCTAGCTATTTTATTTTGGAGCTAAAGCTAGCTATTTTATTTTGGTGCTAAAGCAAGCTATTTTATTTTGGTGCTAAAGCAAGCTATTTTATTTTGGAGCTAAATCTTGCTATTTTATTTTGGAGCTAAATCTAGCTATTTCATTTTGGTGCTAAAGCAAGCTATTTTATTTTGGAGCTAAATCTAGCTATTTTATTTTGGTGCTAAAGCTAGCTATTTTATTTTGGTGCTAAATCTTACTATTTTATTTTGGTGCTAAATCTTGCTATTTTATTTTGGAGCTAAATCTAGCTATTTTATTTTGGAGCTAGATTAATATTCTTGGGTTTACCATCTACCCGCGTTATAACACAAACCACGCTATAACAGGGGAGGCCTGTATCATTATTTTCTACATTATAATCGTTTTTTCTTTCATTTTTCCTTTACTACGATTCTTCTTTATTTCATTCCTCTTCCATCTTTCCTTTTTTTTTTTCTTCTTTGCTTTCAGTGTAAATTGCTTTCTCAACCTTTCCCTCTCTTTCTCCGCCCTCACCTTTGTTCACTTCAATTTTGAAATACTTTTAAATTCAGCATTTTACACTTTAACAAAATAATCTCTCGCCAGTCCCCTGACCACCTTTTACAATTGGTTGGGGGTTGGCGTACTGGTAGGGTGGGTCGGTTTCCAATAGTGACTGCTTTTGTGTCTTCATCTCTCTTTACAGCATGACATGGGAATTAAAGATGGAAGCAGTTGTGTGTATTAATAATATAGATGTTTTACAATTATGAACAGAATCATTTATTCAAGAAAGATTCCATTCATCCATAAATGAGTGAGACATAATCAAGTCTACAGAGTATTGCTTTTAAGTTGATCTCTAGACTTATAGATTGGCCTGATTTGGAGCCAAAAACATCATTTATTACAGGCTTTATTGTATAGATCAACCTCCATTTTTGCTTTCCTTTTTATATTAGTCCAAGAACAAATTAGGTTAACAAAGCACCAGATACACACATACCTACACCATTTAGATTATGGCAGGACCCTTTCATTCGAACATTCCACTACCCTCCATAAACTGAGGCTTGATGAAGCTGTTTATCATTTAGCAGCTGTAAGTTTCCAGTCATAATAAATACTCATTGATTACTCCCCACATAAAATTGTTGTATTAAAGTAATATTCTCACCTAGTTGATATGAATGAATATTTGAATAGAAGTATAGAATATTTATATATTATATTATAATATACAAATATGAATAAAAGTATACACTATTTGTATATTATATTATAATATACAAATATGAATAGAATATTAATATTATAGTATAATATACAAATATGAATAGAAGTATACAATATTTGTATATTATACTATAATATAGAAGTATACAATATTTGTATATTATACTATAATATACAAATATGAATAGAAGTATACAATATCTGTATATTATAGTATAATACATAAATATGAATAAAAGTATACAATATTTGGATATTATAATATACAAATATTCTATACAATTTTATGTGAGGTGTAGTAATCAATGAATATTTGTTATGACTAAAACTTACAGTTCCTTTGAGCCCTTCTCATTATACATAGATTTCAATCTAGTGATGTCATTAGCAAGTCAAGCCCAATTTTTTGGCCTAAGAGTTTGGTCTTAATTCAAATTATATCCAGAAGAACATATGGCCCATTCCTTGCCCTACTTATGTTTGCAAATAAACAAGAAAGCCTGCATATTATTAACAAGGGGAATTGAATTCTTTCACAGCAACAGTCGCAATTCAAATCAAACAAAGCCCAAACTCCTTTAGCATAAGTACATATCACTGTTCTCCGCTTCTACCCTCATGGAGGGTGTTGCAGGGTTGGGTATAGACGGGCAATTCCTGCTCTATGATTCAAATCAAACAAAGCAACAACTCATCTCTGTGTGCGCGTGTGTGTGTGTGTGTGCGCGTGTGCGCACCGCGATTACTCGACAACTGGACATTGTACAAATTTAACATCCCCAGATATATTAGTCAGCACACAAGGCAGTGCATTGTCAGGGTTGAAGTTGTTTGGATCAGCGGTTCTCTAGAAATCTAATAAAAATAAATTTAAAAATTATAGATCTTTCATATTTTCAATAAATTATCTCCCTTGACTTCTGCTCTTTAGAATTATCTAATTTTAGATATAAAATAGCTAAATTGGCAACACTGAATAGAAGTAACAAAAATACTTTGAAGCTGTAGTTTTGTATGACTACAAATTATTTTACATAACAATTATGGCCGGCTGCTCTGCACACCATAAAGTCCACCCCCTCCAAACATGCACCTTTGGAACAGGCACTGCCCTAGTTATTATTAATTCTTATACTACTGTTTACCTTCATCTTTTTATCACAACTCTTCTCAGGCTGGCTTCCCTTTGGCAGTGAGTAAACGGTGTGGATCAGAAATAATAAGAATAAGCCTCAGGTGAGACCCGACTCACGCCCCTCAATGCCAGAGACAGGCTAAGGTAAATAGTAGTCTAAAAAATAATAATGATTTACAATACTTTATCTAACTAGAAAGCACTCAGAGAGGGCATACCCCTGTCAATGCCACTAGAAAATCTGAATGAAATTCATTGAGAACTTTTGGAGATATCTTGCAGACAGAAAAAACAATTGCTGATATTATGTCTTTTGGGACATATAACTACGACATACAGGAAGTAATTGTGCATGGATCCGCTCCAAAAATCAGTTTTTCCTTTGCCTATTGTCCACCCTTCCAGAAAATCTGAATGAAATTCATTCAGAACTTTTGGAGATATTGTGTGGACAGTCATGCACATATAACAGACAAACTAACCAACAGACATGACCAAATACATATACCTTTTTTTCAACTTTGTCGACAGAGATAAATAAACTGAATTATATAATAAAGCAACAACTCGTTTAGCAGAAGAGAAAACTGAACTGACCGCATCTGATTTGGAATTTATTCAAAAAATTATTTAATATGGTAGTTGAAGCCAGGATTCACAGTGCGTAACATCTTTTGTTTTCAATCAACATTGGAACTGCCCCAGTAACCCACCTGGTTAGCCTGTTCACTGCCACAGACATGAGATAACTTGTCTTAGCAACACGGCCGGATTAAGCTGTAGTCTATGCTATAAAAGGGGCCCAGAATCTTTTTGAAATACACATAATATCAAAACATAAAAATACACATAATATCAGAACACATCTTTTTTTTTTACTTGCATAATAAAGTTGTTTTTTTTTCATTTGCTGTCTAGCCAGATCGTCATCATCATCAGCCGTTATAAGTCCACTGCTGGACAACCTCCTTCCATGACGACCTAGATTGTGCTAACATCTGCCAAGTCTTACCGGCAAACATTTCTATTTCATCCATCGATCTTGTGACTGGTCTTTTTCTACTGCGTTTACTGTCTCATGGGCACCAATCAGTTAGTCTTTTCCCCCCATCTATTATCATCTCTTCTTGCTAGGTGACCAACCCATCTCCATTTTTGCTGTTTAATTATTTGTATAATATCCTTCACTCTAGTCCTCCCTCTTAACCATGTTGATCTTTTTCTATCTCTTAGGGTTATTCCTAGCATGGCTCTTTCCATGGCTCTCTGTGGTATTCTAAGTTGGTTTTCAGCTAGTCTTGTTAATTTCCATGTTTCACATCCACAAGTCATGACTGGTATTATGCAAACAACAAATATGTCTGACATTTCAGTAATAGTATTACCTTTTCATTTTGTGCAGTGGCTATGACTTCAGTTTCAAATACCTTCATATTTATGTATCATAAATGTATCACAGATACCACACTCCCATTAATTACTGTATTAAAATAATAACCCCAATTAAAAGGTGATAATTGACTAAAATCGTTAACCTTAAACACGCAGTCATTCATGAAAATTGAATGTAGTATAGTACTATATTATTAGAGGAAGTGCAAGATCATTGAATTGGAATTAATAGCTTGCAAGTATTTAGTGTGGGGCTCTTGAAAATGTGGGGCCCATAGCATATGCTACTTTTGCTAAAGAGTTAATTCAGCACTACTTAGAACTCCCCCAAAACAGTAATAAGTAGTAACAAACTTATTTACTTTAATAATTACTACATATATGTAGAAAACAAACACACAAAAAAAAATAAAATTATTAAATTTAAGCAAAAGGCAATTAGCTTCAGTATGTGGTATAAAGTCTCCCAATAAAAGCATTAATTTACAAATAGTTTAATGAATAACCGACTAAATCAGAAAAAAAGCATCAGGAAGATTTAGGTTATATTAAGAAACACTTGGTCTACTGTTGAAATAATAAATAATTTTTACATTTTCGTTTAAAGGTGTGCACTGAAATAGTGTTTATATCAATGATTTTAGAAATTTCATTCAATCTTTTTGCTTATAAAAACAAAATACAACATAATTCTTAACTTAGTTCTAGATTAATATAAGTCAAATTCTAGTGTAATCTCCTATTTTTCATATTTAAAACCTTTTTACTTTTTATAAAAAGCAATATTCGTTGATTTGAGTGAAAATAAAATTGTTTTAAAACATGCAATGGAGACTTTCTGTTTTCATCAATTTTTTATGGAAAAAAGCTAGCTGAGTTGGTTTTCAGCTCGTTTTGTTAATTTCAAGTTTCGCATCCGTAAGTCATGGCTGGTATTTTGCAGCAGTTGGTATACTTTACGCTTTAAGCACATTGGCAAGGTGCTCTTCAGAATCTCTCTATTCATACCAAATGCCTTCCAACCTATCGTTATGCTTTGTTTTATTTCGCAAGGTAATAAAGCTAGAGAAAGACTATGGCAACAGAATCCAGCATTTAATACTTGTAAAATCTGCAGTAACCAACTGATAGAAATATCAACAAATTTACTAAGAAATACCGAGAATGGACTCGGCAAGCAGAGTTCAATCTCTGGCTGAGACAGTCTCTGTTCACTTCGCACTAATGCCCTTGGGAAAGGCATAAATCTATCTCTTCTCCACCAAGCTATAGGTAAAATAGCACAGGGTGAAGTGGGTGACACCACTTCGGGTGCTTGTCGCCGCTAGGTTTAATTTACATATAAACAGTCCGACCAAGTACAGGCCTACCCCCCCCCCCATTATAACACGGTTCATTACAGCGATGTTCACGATATAACGCAGGTGGATGGTGGACCTGAAAATATTAATCTAGCTCTTTGGAGATAACCAGGGTTGCCAATTTAGCTATTTTGGTGCTAGATCTAGCTCCAAAATAGCTGAATTGGCAAACCTGGTTATTGTTGTATAATGCCAGTATTTCTTCTTGCTGATGTGAGAGGAGACATCTCGTCGTTGGGTTGTACCTGTACGGGAGCGAACATTCTGCGGAGGGAAATATAACATTTTGTCCATACCCGAGAAAAGGCTCTCCCACATGTTTGGACAGAAAGACAACAAAATTCATTATTTTCAAATGAAAACATGTGTTCGTTTTATTCCTGTTTATAGCTTAGATTCCGGGTCAGTTCACAGATCACTTTGAGGCATTGAATTCTGCTTCAGTTAAAATTCTAAACGAGTGGTCACTTTACTGATATGACTACCAGTGATGGTAGTAGTTAAAAAATCATGGCTTCATCCTACTCTCTCCTCCCTCACCCCTAACGGGCGGAGGAGCCAAGCCCTCTGCTGGTTCGACCCGTCACTGCTCGCTAACTGATTCTAAACTGCCGTTTTGGAAAAATCACAGCCAGCCTGAAACCGCTCTGGTTGGTCGAACATATTTTCTTTGTTCTGACTTCGTCAGCCGTTTGACCTTTTTTTCTAGCCCCGGTAATATGATATGGCACTTTGGTCACATACAAATTATTATCTCCCAAAATGTGCGAACACACACAACCAGAGTGTATTTCATTACATTATAACACGGTTGGCTTTCTTGAACCCCAACACCCGTGTTATAATGGGGGGGGGGGGGCACTTATAGTAATGTGACATGTGGAGCCCAAGCAGAAACAGCTGAAACCATGGCCAGTGGAAGGGCACTACTTAGCAAGAGATAAGTCGTGTTGCCTCTTTTGATTCTTCATGGAGGCCAATGGTGGAACACAGGCCAAAAGGCTGTCAATTACAAACCTGTCTGGCTGTTGTTTGCTCTCACACTGTTGTGAAACAAAAGGAAGTCTGGTAATCAGAAAAGCTGGCAACATTTGTACAACCAAACACGTACAGTTAATCAGATTACACATTTACATTTAGATAATTTCCTCCATTCACTTTCTTCTCTTTCTTCCAAGCTTTTTACAACCAAAGCACATTCATCGCAAGATCCATTATTGTAAAAACCTTTTTAGATCCTTTCCAAATGAACTTCTAAAGCCCCTTTGTACTGACCCATCATCAGCCATTGCTATCTTTGGCCACAAAGGCCCACATATTTCTAAATTTGTAGATGGAGATCATTGTGTATCCAATACACCTATCCTTTTATTTCTGAGCTGAGCTGTTTACACGCTGCCATAGACTGACGGTCTGATTAAGTTGGGATAAAAAAAAGCAACTATAAATTGAGATGGAAGAAAATACAGTGACCCGACATCTCCGCACATGTCTACTTAATGCCGACAACTGAACGACTTTACTGTGCAACTCGGCGTATGATAACTGAGCGTATCTCAAATCAAGGAGAACCAACAAAAACAAACAATGGAATTAAAACAATTTATTGAGTTACAAAAATTAAAATTATTTTTTGAGTTGAATTATTTTAGTCAATTAATTTACTTCTTTAGTTCAATTTGATAATTTATAGTTCACAGGAACAAACTATATGGAGTTAAGACGATTTATTACAAAGATTGAAATAATTTTCAATTTGCAGTTATACATTTTATGGGTGAACGAGTTTGTAAACAAACTATAAAACTATTTATTTACAGTTGTTTTCTTTTTAAGTTGCTATTATCAACTTAGATGTCGGTCAACTAGAAAATACTACTCAAAAATCAATAATGACTGACAATGTTTCATCTGGAAATTTTTTTTTTTAAATCAAGATAATTACCTCCTCTATTGAACAAACTGATGTTGTATATGAATTCACTTGCTCTTTAGGAGACAGTGTCTCCCTTCCACAATCGAATTCCTATATTGAACAAACCAATACTATTCTATCTAGATGCCTCACCTCCGATCAGAGCGCTATAAGAACCCACTTAAACAAACACACACCCTTTCAAATTCCTATATGCCAAATTCTTGTTAACTACACACGCATAATAAAACACATCCACTGTAAAAATGCATAACACTAAACTGAAGGAGATAATTTGATTTGTGAACTTTCTGTTGTATGTATCATAGTTCTACACTTGGAACTAAATAGTGAGAAGGAAAGAGAGAGAGCCACATTGACTGCAGAACGGGAAAGAGCCACATTGACTGCAGAATGGGAAGGAGATAGATTGTCCATGCAAAAGTAAATAAAGCATTCTTTTCCCTACCACAAACATTGATTCTCTCCACAACACAGAATTTGCTGCAACACTCCAACAGAAGAAGCCAACAACAAAAAGGTATGCTTTAATCCTTCCTCGCTTTCGTGTGTGCGAACATTTCGTTTTTACCAACTCAACCACTTTTGAACGAACAAGTTGTATATTTGTTTCCCCTGTCCTCAGTTCTCCAGCCGGCCATTTGAATCACAACAAACTTTCTGTTATTCAAATGTGCACGCATGCACACCGAATATGCATGATTATGCTACACACTTATACCCTCATCAAGGGTGTCGCAGGGTTAGGTACACACAGGCAATTGTTAGTAAGACCCACTTCCGGCTTGCCAGGTCTGTCAAAGCTTTGTTCTGCTCACGGCACCTAGTATTCCCAAAATGATCACCCATCTAGGTACTGATCAGTACTTAACTTTGGTGATCTTACAAGAACCAGTGTATCCAACGTGATTTTTCTGTTGATGAAATTAAAAAGCTTTTCTAACTTGAATTAGACTTAATGAAGCAGACTCACCCATTGTATCCAACCTTCATGCGGATACTATCATCCGGTGATTCTTCTGAAGACAGCATGATGGGAAGGTGGGATGTCTGGAAGTAAAAGAAAATGGCATCAAAATTAAACAAAATAGACAATTTACAGACGGACAAAGGAAGTTGAAAAAAAAATCACTAGAGAAACAAAGAATAAAATTGCAAAAGTTCATCTAAATCAGTCATTCTCAACAGGGGTGCAATATCATCCTCATGGTGGCAATAGTGGAATTGGGGGAGAACGGGGAGATAGCTTATCACAAACAAATGGATATTTCTTTCTATCAGTGAAAACATCCAAAGGGTTTTTATTGAATTAAAATGCAATGATGAATGCAAATACTACATCTGAAAAGAGTTGAAATGACTGGATTGTAGCTGTCAGATACAACTAAACAGCCCTAGCCAATCATGTGGTCTGAAATGGTTAAAGTACGGGTACTATTACGCTTCCCAACTTCATATTTGGTTGAATATTGACAAAGGAATGAACTAGAACTGATATTTCTTCATCTAGATATTTAAAAAAGATTTTTTAATTGTTATATGTCTGAGCAGCGAGGGTTCCGTCCCCTTCCCCCCTTGGATTTGCACCTGAAATGGGTTCAAGTTTTTAAGTAAAATATTTCAACAAAATCAAAACATTATAAAATTTAAATACTGTTTTGTTTTTTCTGAAAAAGTTTTCTAAACTGCTTTTTAAATTTTGTTGTTATGCTTCTTTGGGCATCTCCAACTATACACAATATTTACACATCAACCAAATACAAAATTCACAGATCAGGCTCTTGAAAATCTCATCTGACAGATTCCAAAAATGTCCTTATAATCTCATGTTTTTTCCATAGTTTTTTAAATTATCTAAATTATCTTTAAAACATTGTATACCATTGCTATCTTTAACATGAATAGGCAACTTATTCCAAAAATATACTCTAGAAGAGAAATCTAATTGTTTAGTAGTTTTAGTTTTTGCAATCTGTCTTGTCAATAGATTTCCAGTTTGAGAAGAGATATTAAAGAATGGTGTACCATATTTAGAAATTCCATTAATTATTTTGAAAGTCTCAATTAAATCCCTCCTCATTCTTTTCTCTGGTTGTTAAACCCAAGGACTCCAACCTTTGTTTATTTATGTTAATATTTTCAGAAATAACAACTACAAATTGTCTGCTTAAATCATTATTCACCTTCCACCTTGTTGACATTTGCAGGTAGTTAGAAACAAAAATCATTCAGGAGAAAATTAGTCTTTTGAAAGGTCAACTAACTTGTTTAATCCTTGAGAAGACAACACTCACAATTCACCCAAGTCTCTTAGCATTTGTGTCAGAAACCGTCAATCAAAACTGTCAACATAGGTTTCTTCACTTCAGGTTGTAGGGAAGGTGGTCCATGATTGTAAAGTTTCACACCCTCACTAACTCAATGTTAAAAAACGGCGCACAAATAACAACATTTTAACAATTTAATTCAATTTTTGGTAAAGATCTACATATGTTAACCAAGTCGAAATAAATAGAAACAATTTTTGGTAAAGATCTACATCCGTTAACCAAGTCGAAAAAAAATAGAAACAATTTTAGGTAAAGATCTACATCCATTAACAATGTCGAAAAAATAGAAACCATTTTTTCTTTTCTTTTTGTGCTTTTAATCTAGACCCTAACAATCTTCTTAGAAGTTGTTAGATTTTAGAACAAAATGTTACTTTCAGTCCTTTTTATGGAAGTGAGGCTTCGAAGTAATCAGTTACTTCCCTCGTGAGGCTTCTTTGATATTTTAATGACGATTAAAACACACATGAACCCCCCTCTCTATCTGTTTTTCTTTCATTAATTCTCTTTCTTTTTATTTGTGCACCATTTTTAACATCGAGTGAGCAGGGGTGTGAAACTTAACAATTTCCAATCCGGACCACCTTCCCTATATGTATAGAAATATAAGTTCATTACAACTTCAATCAAAAAAGTGATATGTGGTTTTATTCGAGTTGAAATGTTCAAATATACAGTTTTTCATACTCGGCGACTCGCTAATAAGTTGACAACAAAAAAAGAGTTTTTTAACGATACGTACATTACTCTCATCTCTATTTTTAAAATACGAATACTGTTTACGTATTCGTGTCTTTGATAGAGAGGGGTGGGGTAAGAGCCAACGTTCTTAGAGAGGGTGAGAGTAAGAGAGAGATTAAAACACCACCACCTCTATAAGTGTGATACTAAATTTCAATCAACAGCCAATGGAGCGGCCACAAAAAATGTGACCATTTTAGAATGAGTTTGAATTGGAAATCAGCCTCCCCCCCAATATTTTGGGGGTGATTTTCAAAAACTAACTTTCTAAAAACCTTACCCGGAGTCATATTGGTACACACAGAAAATCTCATGAGGTTATGTTGTGTGGTTTTTGCAGTAGGCTGTCAAAGTCAGATGGACAGAGATTTGGTGAATTCTAATAAGATATGAGAATACAGCTGTCTACCATTAAACCAGACTTCAAAGAGATTTGGAAAAAAAAAATAATAAAACAAATGTCATTCATCCCATTGACTTTTCTTTCATCTCCCTTCCATTTTAGAACGGATATATTTTTCAAAATAAATGTACTTTCGGAAAACTTGTGATGGCTTATTAATCACCACTACCCACAACAGACCAATTTAATCACTGTTGCTGAGTTTAGGTTATTCATGTGTTCTGACATTTATATGTATCTATCTATGTATCCAGACTTTGCCCAGCACTAACAGTCCATAGTAGAAACTTGAAATTTTGCATGCACGCACATGCACACACACCCCTCAATGAGTAGTGAAAATGATTTTGGGGGTTTTTTTTTAACTCCCCCACCCCAATGGGTTTTTAGTGGGGGGTTCAATTTACAATGTAAGTTTATGCCAAATTGATCCCTTAGTTTGTGTCCAGCAGCATTCTCACTTGTTTTTTTTTTAAATTTGGACTTTTTAGTGATCATTGCCCACCACCATTGTTTTATTTATGAGGTAAAAAGAAGCATATATAGGTGGCGGTGATTCATAATTTCTCTTGGAATGCTAGTTTTTACTATAATCACCTAAACAGAAAAACGCTTTAGGGGTCTGCATATATTTTTGGAGATCATTAAAGGGTCCGCAGTGAAGAAAAGCTTGAGAACCGCTGTGTTAAGTTCAAAATGGATGATTACACAACCCATAAATCTCTAGTTACAATTTTTTAGACAATTCATCCCAATGACTTTTCTTTCATTTCTCTTCCATTTTAAAATGTATATTGCATTTTTCAAAATAAATGTACTTTCTGAAAACTTGTAATGGCTTATTTTTA
>VCCN01005113.1:2360550-2372750 GCA_006491835.1 Architeuthis dux | reverse complement strand
TTTCCCAATTTTCTTTTTTTTAATTGATATGTTTGGCAGCATTCACGCTTGTTTTTTTAAAAAGAAATTCGGACCTTTTTAGTGATCACTGCCTAACTAAAGGTGAGAGAAGTAACTTTTTTTTAATTGATCACCCCCCAACAAGACATGCTGCCAAAAGACGTTGGTCACATGATGGTTTCTAATGAGTGACTAACCAGACTGATTGCAATCATGTTGGTAGTATTTTCATCAAGGTAACTTTTACCACCACCACTGCTTAATTTGTTGTATTTTAAATCCAGAAATATATGAAAAAACGTGACATTTACTGGCTGTTTGAATAAACGGTTGAGTGTCTCTCTGAGCATGAGATTTCCAGATATGACTCTAATACTGCAATTGATTGTAGAAGAATCAATATAGTACCGTCAGCAGAGAGTGACGCCCCACGGACAAGAGAACTAATAATAGTTGTCTTCATAGGAAGAAGAGGAAGACCGAGGCAAAACTGTATTGGACGGTACAAGTCTTTACTTACAGGAATTCGGTCAGTCAATGATCTGGATATAGAAAATCAGATCATCACACAATTAGAAACCGTCAGCCAAAACTGGCACCATAGGTTTCTTCAGTTTTTAACCCTGGCTGGCTGGTTATGTATGTATGTATGTATCATGCGTACAGGCCACACCAATGGAGCTAGAGGGCTGATATTTTATACATTTACTCATTATGTCTAGAAAAAACGTTTTGGGGTTGATTTTTAGTCGGGGGGGGGGGGTCAATTTGCAATGTAAGTTTATGCTGAATTGGTCTCTTAGCTTATGTCCGGTAGCATTCACACTTGTTAGTTTTTAAATTTAGACTTTTTTAGTGATCACTGCCCAACAAAAGGCAAAAGAAGTAACTTATTCATTGTCACCCCTTTTTCCAATTTTTTTTAATTGATCACCCATGACATGCTGCCAAAAGAACAGATCTGGTTTTTGGGGGGTTTTTTCTTCCTTCAAACCCTGGTCTGTTATTTTCTTAAATATTTAAAAAATGATTTCATTCGGGGCAGACTGGCTGCTGATACTCCGAGAGAAAAAAAAGGGTAGGGTGTGTTTGTGTTACTTTACTACTACTTACTGCTACTAATCTTTTTTTTCCCTTTTTAGGCTTCCATACTTTAAGATTATGGACCTTAGTTTTTGGCCAGACCAGAAAATTCCCTTTCTTGCTTCCAGATTCACAGAACTCTTTGGAAATATAGTTTAAATCGTTCCCCAGTGAAATATCTAAAGCATATAACTGTTTTCCTGGGAGAAAGTTAGCTTCAACCACTGGAGGCAATGTTCCATTACTATAAGATTTAAACCACTAAAAAGATACCAAGCAGTAAAACTGATTAAAATCCTCTTTTTCTACAAACAGAGACTGGGGGGGCAGTGCAATGGAGCAAAACAATTTGAGGAGATTTGAGGATTTGAAGCCAAACAACAAATTAAATCCTCCAGTCTGGCGCCAGACATTCGCGGATGGTAGAAAGATTCAAGAGACGACAACAACACTAATCATTAAAACTGACATTTTAAAAAGAGACCATAATTTGCAAAGCCAACTTCTCTGAACAGAAGCAGACGAAAATTTGTTGTTGATTGGTATGCAACATGCACTGATCAAGGACAACAGTTAATACAAAAAATTTAAAATTTTAAAAACGGCAATGGGCAAAAGAGGAAGACAGTGCACGAAGAAAACAGGTCTGGTTGGTCACTCAATAGAAACCATCAGATGACCAACGTCTTTTGGCAGCATGTTGTGCTGAGGTGAAAAATTGGAAAAAGGCGAATGAATAAGTTACCTCCAGCCTTTTGTTCAGCAGTGATCACTAAAAAAGTCTGAATTTTCAAAAACCAAGTGGTCACAAACTGAGAGATCATTTTAGCATAAACTAACATTGCAAACTGAACCCTCTAAAAAAAAAAAAAGTATTTGGGGGGTTAAAAAAAGTTTTTCCTTGACATAATAAATAGTAAATGTTGAAATTCTTAGTGCTCTAGCTTTATTGGTGCACCCTGTACACGTGATCCAGCCAGCCAGACCTATTTGAAAAATGAAGAAACCTATGTTGACAGTTTCTAATAAATAAAAACACATCAGTAATAATTACTTATTTGTTTACTAAGACCCACTTCCAGCTTGCCAGGCCTGTCGAAGCTTTGTTCTGCTTACAGCATCTCGTATTTTCTCAAAAACACAGGCGTCCCCTGTTATAACGTGGATGTTGGGATCCAAGAAAGCCGACCGCATTATAACTGAGCCACAATCAATTCAGCCATTTTGGAGTTAAATCTAGCTATTTTGGATCTAGATTAATATTTTGATGTCCACCATCCACCCGTGTTATAATGCAAACAGCGTTATAATGGAGGAGGCCTCTAATAGCAGAAAAAGAGATTAATAGCTTTTTAATTACTGTTAACCACAACAGACCGGTTTAAACACAATGCTGGGTTTAGGTTATTCATGTGTTCTGATATTTATATATATCCGGACTTTATCCAGTACTAACCATTCATAGTAGAAACTTTACACACATAAACACACTCCCGTCAATGAGTAGGGAAAATGTTTTTTGGTTTTTGAAAATTCCCTTCCTGGGGGTGGGGTTCAATTTACAATGGAAGTTCATGCCAAATTGGTCCCTTAATTTGTGTCCAGCAGCATTCTCACTTGTTTTTTTGAAAAAAAGTTAAGAGAAAAGATACCTTCCTTAACCTTTTTTTTTTCAATAATCACCCCTTTTTCCAATTTTTTAATTGGTTACTCCAACACAGGATGCTGCCTAAAGATGTTGGTCACTTGATGGTTTCTATTGAGTGTAATTTCTTCATTGATCACTCCTTTTTCCAATTTTTTTAATTGACCACTCTCAAGGTCACATGACGGTTTCTATGGAGTGACTAACCTGACCTGTTTTTTTTTTTAAATCATATATTTATGATTTAAACCATGCTGCTAGTATTTCCATCAAGGTAACTGTACCACCACTGCATAATTCACGAGGTTAAAAGCAGCATATATGGGTGGCTGTGATTCATAATTTTCCTTGAAATGATAGTTTTTGTTTTGTTTTAACAAGTGGAACACGGAAATCGGTAGTACATATTACAGATCAAATAACTAGTTTAATGTTTTGCTTTCTTTTCATAACCGATAAACGAGTTTGAAAGCTGATTCCAAAAAGAAAATCTCATGGAGGTTAGTGAATAAAACAGTACTTAATGCCCTATTATGTACATTTATAATGTACCTATGATATATAAAGACAAGGTCACCGAGAGCACAACAAAAACATACTCAAAGAACTTGTAAGCTTAGTCAATTTTATATCAGAACTAATTGCTGGCACAATGATTGTCATGTTAAGGATTTATTCATTCAACTTGTTGCTGATAGCAGTGTTTCTCACAAACTATATGTCAGTGTCATCCACCCTCGAGTCGTGATTACAAAATCTCATTCACCCTCAAGTCTTGACTACAAAATCTCATTCACCCGTGACTGAATTTCCTCAAGTTTTTGATTATTTTCGTCTTATTCTCCTTTGTGCATGAATTTAAACAGAATTAATTCAGTATCAGGAGCAAAAAGAATAAATTTATTTATAAATGTTTATTTTATTCATGTTTTTTGAGTAAGAAAACTGGGAATGACAAAAAAACTAAAACAGAAAAATTATCAGAGTTTTTCTAGTTTACATAAATTTAGCAAACAACAGTATTAGAACTTAGAATTAGATTTTTTAGAAATAATGTTTTTTTTTTATTGTACATGTTTACCACAAAAAATACTTTTTTAAGTATAGAAAAAATATAAATATCTGTGTAAATTACATCTTTCACCCTTCATTTACACCTGTAGTTTCATTCACCCCCAAAATAATTTCATTCACCCTCAAAATAATTTTGTTCATACCCGAGTGAATCATTCACCAATTCAAGAAACACTGGCCTATAGTACTAGATGGATTTTAAAGCTTCAAGATGCGCCACTGCATTTATTAATCAAAAACTTAAACCAGGCATGGGCAACCTTGAGCAGCGGGCCGCATGAGATATTGCTAAACTGGGCCACAAATTCACTGTCAGAATAATTTTTAGAATGTTAGGAACTTTTTTTGCTAACAACATAGCTTGCATGCACCATTTCACCGAGCTCTGTTTGCCTTTTAGAAAAAAGCATATATAGGCTACCAATCTGTTTCTTTAGTGTTTCAATTTTAAGCTTTCTGATATCTCCTTAAAATGTATCATACCCGGAATGTTTAGTTGTGTAATGACACTTAACATTAAATTCTTTAAATGCCGAGTGGGTTTGAGAACATAAAAACAGACCAAGGTGTCTTATAATTCAACAAAGAAGTAATCATTTGTCCACTTATCCTGGAATTTTCTCATTTCTTCAAGAAAGTTTCCATAAATATACACAACAGAATAGAAAGAATGAATAACTGCAATTTGTAAGGTTCCCTTTTTATTAGATGAAATTTTAATAAAACATTATTTTCCTCATGGAATTAAGCGTGCCACTCAGAAAGTCAAAAGGGCCGCAGTTTGCACATGGCTGGCTTAAACCAACACTTATAAAATCAATTGATTAAAAAAGGGGTCGCCAACCTTCAGCCCACAGACCAGATCAAGCCTGCAAAGAGATTTTGATCGGCCCGCATGCAAATATTGCGATAATATGCTTACTTTTTATGTTTCAAAATTCATTGTCTTTTTAATAGGAGATGTTGAAAATGGCCTAAACAGCCGTAACATGTGCATCAGAAGACATACACAAGACGGAATTACGTTCATAAAAACGTTGATTTTAAAAGTGTATAGTTAAAAAAGGAGATGTTGAAAATGGCCTAAACACCTGTAACATGTGCATCAGAAGACATACACAAGACGGAAGTACGTTGATTTAAAAATTTTAAGGTTTTTAAAAAAAAAAAAAAGTTTTAGAATTTTAACATTTATAACGTCCAGAACACTGAAATTGAAAATTGTGAAAATAATTTTCATAGTTTATTGTCTTTTTAATAGATTCAAAAGATGCCTTGATTGAAATAAATTGTGCATAAACTGAGTTCTTTGATTACTAATTGGCATCTTTGGTTAAGCACAAAAGATTTTCTATCATTTATTCATTGATTTGAGGCAAAAGATAACTAGATGTATTTAAATGGATAATGTCCATTTTTCAAGCTTTTTTTCACATTCATCTGGCCCTCTGTCAACCTATTAATATGCAATCCGGCCCTGGATTAAAACAAAAACATTTATATGAATACTACTTATTTCAATATATAGACAACTATAAAAGCAATTAATATATATAGTTTAGTCAATTGTTCCCACAATTAGGTTGTATCAAATCATAAGAAAAGGAGGAACTATTGCCCATAACCTGATTTCAGCCGACCGACTGACTTCATTGAACATGTAACATTGCATACAAAAATTCTTTGGTTAACGAACAATAAAATTCGGGATCAAAAAATAGAGCCAAAGTCTCTATATTTTGTTCAATAACCTACATCAACCAGAGGTCAAAAGACTACGGCCCGCGGGTCGGAATTCGGCCTCATTTCATCTGATCCGCCGACTTCATTGAATATGTGATGTTGCATACATACATTCTTTGTTTTCCTTATCTACCTATGGTTAATGAACAATAAAATTCAGTATAAAAAAAATAGGGCAAATGTATTATTTTTGTAGTGGCCTCAAATGAATCAATGTTTTACAGTTAAAACTGTTTTAACAGTAACACTACACATTCCTGCTGTTCTAATGATATACTCGGCTAAATTTGAACCACAATTTGACAATATTTTGTCCCTCACAAAAACAAAATTTAAAAAATAATTTCATAGTTCTCATTGATTGATAGTACCTGAAAGTTTATGTAGGTCTATATGCCTATAATGAGAAATATTAAGTAATTAAAAAACAAGCTGTTTCCATAACCCTGTATGATCATTATTTTTTTTGTTCGCTTTGGCCCGCAAAGACCTAAAAACATCTGTATTCCAGCCCACCTCCCAAAAACGTTTGCCGACCTCCAGAATCGCCTAGGAACAACAAAAAACAAACTTGTTGCATCTGAATTTAAAGAACTGAAGACTAAAATCAAAAGGATATTCACTACCAAGAATAACAGTGACAATATTTGCCACCATTGTCATAGTTGTCGTTATAATAACAGGTTTGTTTAGCCGTGTGGTTCCCAACCTTTTCAAGTCATTCCCCACTTTTGTCAATAAGATTACTAGATTAGCTTCATGCAAAGAATGATTTTAATGTTATAACTGTATAGCTGCTGCTGTGTATTTGTTACTCAAAGAAAGCAAGCGAAAATAATTAGAACACATCATTTGAAATTCAAATTTATTACAAAAAAAAGAAGAATTTGTTACTAGTTCTTCGATTTGTGGGTCTATTAGCGGGAGAGCACATCTTAACTCATTCTCAACTTGGAGCTTATTTCCAGCCTTTGAGATAGAAGTGCAGAAAACCCTATCTCTAGACTGGACTTTTGCTAATAATATTTTGTCCCCAAATAAGCATTTCATAGTTCTCTTTGATTGATAGTATGTGAAAGTGTATGTAGGTATTTTTTATCAGCCTCCCCAAAATGGCAAATTTGACACAAGATCAGATTAGGGTGGGATCCTGCATGTTCGAGAATGTGCAGGCAGGGTGGGTGGAGATCCCAAATCCCCATGACTAGATACCTGAGGGGGGAGAATCCCAAGTCCCTGTCACTGAGACAAATGCCATGAGGACCAGGAAAGCCAGTTCAGTGTAAGGTGAGCACCAACGGAGACCCCACACTTAGACCAGCACATAACAACATTTCTAATCTGACCCGCCTCCAAAACCATTTGCCAACCCCTGATCTAAGTGAATACAAAGACACAAAAGCAAATACAGGTAGTGTATTGGAAAACCCTTCATGTGTTAGAAACCACCAACCAAAACAGTCAAAATAGGTTTCTTCATTTTTCAAGTCGATCCGGCTGGCTGTATCATGCGTACAGACTGCACCAATGGAGCTAGAGGGCTGAAAGTTTAAACATTAATACCTTATTATGTCTAGAAAAAATGTGTTTTGTTTTTTTTAAATTCCCTCCTACATAGGTTTTTAATGGGGGGGGGGGTTCAATTTACAATGTAAGTTTATGCTAAATTGATCCCTAGTTAGTGCCCGCTTGTCTTTTGAAAAAAGGTGAGAGAAGTAACATTCATTTGCCACCCCCTTTTTTTAATTGATCACTCCCAACATGGCCTGCTGCAAAAAGATGTTGGTAACATGAAGGTTTCTATTGAGTGACTAAGCAGACCTGTTTATATAATAGTTGTTCTACTCATATTTTCTATTAAATTCTTTGTTTTTACACTATAGATGTTTACTTAGCTTGGCTTATTCTGATACAAGGTCACAATAATGGGGTGCCCAGTGAGGATCAAATGGTATGGGGGCCAAAGACAGTGCTTGGGGGCAGTTGCGCTATATACTAGGTAGGAGGAGCATATTTATTAATTAATAGGTATTATAGATCAGAGGAAATTTTCTGCCCCTTCACACCTGCACACCCAGGAGCGACTGCCCCCTCTTGCTACATCACTGGCCTGCAAGGCTTGCTTGCTTGTTAACCATTACTCCATAACAGGAACCCATGGTTTATACACTATAACAATTGGTTAACAAGCTTCTGGTTTCATTTCGAAAAAAAGAAAAAAAAAGAAACAGCTTGCTGTGTTGGAGGTGATCAATTAAAAAATGGGGTGATCAATGAATAAGTTACTTCTCTCGTCTTTTGTTGGGCAGTGATCACTAAGTAAAGTCTGAATTTTCAAAAAAAACAAGTTTGAATGTTGCCAGGCACTAAGAGATCAATTTAGCATGAACCCACATTGCAAATTGAACCCCCCACTAAAAACGTATATAGGGGGAATTATAAAAAAAACCCAAAAAACAAAAAAAAACAAAAAGAAAACTTTTTTGTAGACATAAGAAGTAAATGTTGAAATTTTCAGCCCTCAAGCTCCATTGGTACGTTCTGCACACATGTTACATACATAAATAGCCAGCCAGACTAAAAACTGAAGAAACCTATGTTGACTGGTTTTCTAATGTTGACAACTAAGATTGTCCATTATCTGATGCCTTTGCTTGTATCTTCTCATTCTCTCCCTTCAAATCTTCTTCCGTTATTTTTATCTAAATGTTATACAAACATGGATAAATTTCAGACGCAAAAAAAAATCTCCCTACCCCCTTGGTAAACTACCTAACTTTCTTTTATCCCCTCTCTCTCTCTCTCTCCCTACCCCCCCTCAGTAAACTACCTTTCTTTTCTCCCCTCTCTCTTGCTACCCTCTTATTAAAATTAAAGCATAACACTCAAAGACCGGAAGGAAGGTAGGCACCAGCAGAATAGATTTGTTAGACAGTTCCACGGAAATACTTAAGTGGTAATTCAAAAGTGCCATTAAATAAATTAACCTTCAAAGCACAATATCACTTATAACAGGGATGGAAGTGGGTTTGGGAAACTAGGTATATGGTAAGGCTGGGTTTGGGGAACGAGGTATACAGTGAGGCTGGGTTTGTGGAATGAGGTATACAGTGAGGCTGGGTTTGGGGAACAAGGTATTGAACAAACAAAACACCTGGGAACAAGGTATACAGTAATGTCTCCTTTAGTAAAAACTGAACATACAAGAAAAACTGGGAACTAGGTATACAGTAATGTCTCCTTTAGTAGACATTGAACATACAAAAAAACCTGGGAACTAGGTATACAGTAATGTCTCCTTTAGTAGACATTGAGAATACAAAAAAACCTGGGAACAAGGTATACAGTAATGTCTCCTTTAGTAAAAACTGAACATACAAGAAAACCTGGGAACTAGGTATATGGTAATGTCAACCTGGATAGTAGTTATACACCATACCCTGCGTACCACCCCACCCCATTTCCATCTCTGCTTCTAATCCATTTACCTCCCAGCAATTGACTCAACAGCCATCATTTTTATGACAAAATGAATCTGCTTTATTGCAGACAATCTTTTGTGAGAGATTCTTATTTTATTAAAAGTGGCTTTTAACTGTTCCATGGTTAGGGTTGTAGGAATCTTTCTCTCTCTCCGATAATTGCTAACTTATTTCACTGGGTCAAAGAAAGGGGAAAGCTTTTTGCATTTTCATGTCAACTGGATTCCCATTTTAAATCTCTCTCTCGGTCGATCACTAATGTAACACAATCGATTGTCACTGTTTAGTGAATACAAAACAAACGTCAGACTCATCCCTGAAGAGACGAGTTGCTTTTAATATTATACAGGGTCTCTATAGTTCTGCACTATAAGCTTTTTTAATTTTATATTTAATATATTAGAAACCGTCAACCAAAACTGTCAAAATAGGTTTCTTCAGTTTTCAAGTTGGTCCGGCTGGCTGACTATGTATGTATCACGCATTAAAATCGCACTAATGGAGCTAGAAGGCTGAAATTTTGAACACTTACTCCTTATTATGTATAGAAAAAACATTTTTGGTTTGTTTTTTTTTAAATTCCTCCCATAAGATTTTAGTGGGGGTTTAATTTGCAATATAAGTTTATGCTAAATTGGTACCTTAGTTTGTGCCGAGCAGCATTCACGCTTGTTTTTTTGAAAATTGAGACTTTTTTAGTGATCACTGCCTAGCAAAAGGCAAGAGCGGTAACTTATTCATTGATCACCCCTTTTCCTTTTAATTGATCACCCCCAACACGGCATGCTGCCAAGAGACGTTGGTCACGTGAAGGTTTCTATTGAGTGACTAACCAGACCTATGATGGATTCAAAACTAACAAAAGATGTATTAAGCGAATTCAAAAGTGCTTAGAAGTTGAAGGCCAACAGCTTGAAGAACATTTATTGTAATCTAATAATCACTGCTACCCACAACGGACTGGTTTAAACACTGTTGCTGGGTTACGGTTATTCATGTGTTCTGACATTTATATGTATCTATATGTATCCGGACTTCACCCATCCCTAACCATTCATAGTAGAAACTTGAAACTTTGCATTTCTGTGCATACGCACACACTCCATTCAAGGAGTTTTTGTTTTTCGAAAATTACACCCCTAAATAGGTTTTTAGTGGGGGGTTCAATTTGATCCCTTAGTTTGTGTCCAGCAGTAGTCACGCTTGTTTTTTGAAAATTCCGACTTTTTTAGTGATCACTGCCCAACAAAATGCAAGAGAAGTAACTTATTCAATGTTTTTTTTTCTTTAAATCATGAATTTTAAAAAAGTCTGAATTTTTAAAAAACAAGAGTGAACATTGCCAGAGACAAACTAAGGGACGAATTTGGCATAAACTTACATTGTAAATTTAGCACCCCACCAAAAACTTATTTTGAGATGGAATTTTCAAGAAGAAAAAATAAGATTTTTTTTCTAGACATAACAAGGAGTAAATGTTTAAATTTTCAGCCGTCTAGCTCTATTGGTCTGGCCTGTACAAGTGACAAATAAATAGATAGATAGCCAGTCAGTCAGAACCATTTAAATTTTACGATGGACCTCCAAATTTATTCTCCCTAACCCAACTAGTTACTGGTTCTTAAAAATCAAAATCTTAAAAAGCCATGATATCATGGACCTCAAAATGTATTCTCCCTAACCCAACTAGTTACTGGTTCTTTCCCCGAGAAGAATGAATCAATACTTACTCTGAAGCAATCACGACAGAGTTGACGAAATTCCATAATTGATCAACCAAGATCAAAATCAGATTAACATAAAAATGGATCTTTGCTTCCTTGACCTACTTTAACAAAAATCAGATCAGAGAAAAGAATTCCAGTGAAACCAACCACAAAATGAAAAGATGATAATTGTTATCATTCACACTATTTGGCCACGTGTGACGTCGTATATATTATTTTATTACCATAGAGTCAATATTGCTCTTTTTTGTTAGTATAAGTAAAGTTTTGTGCAAGAATGTCAGTTGAGAATGATATATGGATATGTCTCTCTGAAACTGTACCTAGAATTGAGTTACCCATTGAAGAGAGCCAAGCTCATTCATCTCATTGAAAATGTAACATTAACTAAAATTACTAACAAATACTAAATATCTAATGTCTGGTCTATGATACTGCCAGACAGGACAAATACTAAATGTTTATTGTTGGTTCTATAGTACTGCCAGACAGAACAACAAATACTAAATGTTTATTGTCTGTTCTATGGTACTGCTGGACAGGACAAATACTAAATGTTTATTGTCGGTTCTATAGTACTGCCAGACAGGACCATGGTTGCCAACTAGTTTTTATTCTTTTTATCTAAAATTGAGGGGAAAAAATCTTTAAAAATCTAAATTCTCCTGAATATAATATAAAAATATAAAATTAACATTCCCCTACCGTGATTTGAACTCACGACCAACTGATTGTCAGGAGGCTGTCTTACTGACTGAGCTAAATTGACAAGTCTTAGATGTTAACGAAAATTTATCATACAGATATGCACAGGCTTATTTAATTTTAATAAATACATTCATACAAAACAATATTTTTATAATTTTTTAATTTATTATATATACAATACAAGAGTTGCAGTAATCATCTTCAGTCAGAATAGAAGTTGGAGTGAAGTTTGACACTGCAACAGCCAGGCTTGTATTGCATATGTTTTCTAGCAGGAAACCGACAAGTATCATATGATCAACTTTTTGAATTATTAATAACATATTCGCTATATCTGTTCACATGCCAAATGTACTATGGAAAATTTGGCATCTGCTTACTTTTTATTTATGCTTTTAACATTTGCTGTCAGGTCAGCAATACTGTCAGAATACTCTCTCAAAGGGGCGGCAGACCTCAACAGCTAGCTCAGGCATCTGCCAGGAGAACAAAACTCCAATACAAACTAGGGGCCTTGTTCCCATCATCCCATAACAGTAGTTAATGGCATACAAACCCTTGGTTTAAAGGGTGGGGTCAACTGTGCGCACATCACACCTCACCTTAAAATTCCATTGAGCAGGCCATTAGGATATCCACGTACAGGCCCCACCGGTTACATACAAAAACCTCCCAAATCTTTGTTCGCAAAGCTAAAGCCATCATATATAGTGTCCCATAAGAATGTCTTTTCTGTAC
>VCCN01005113.1:2303322-2316126 GCA_006491835.1 Architeuthis dux | reverse complement strand
CTCTGAGTAACTGAGAGAAATGCAAAAAGTGTTGCAACTGTCACCACTACATAATAAGTAAATTTCGCCAATTAGGAAATTTCACCAACTTAGCGTAACATATATACATTCAAGCATACAAGTTGAAGCAATTAGTTGGAGCCCTGAGAGAGAAAGAGAGAGAGAGAGAGAGACAGAGAGACAGAGAGACAGAGAGAGCTAGAGAGAAGGGAGGTTGAACAGACCCTAAAATGTGAGACTAGTTACAAATGGCGAGTTACAGTGGCAGTCGATAATAGCATACTAAGATTCCGACCCGTATCCTTCATGTCTCTGGAGCAGAACCGTGTCTCAAATCCTAGGTGTTCTGTCCCTTTGGTGTCTTTACCAATTCCTTTTAGAATGAATATCTCTTTTCAAATGGTTCTTCGGATGATTGAACCCCTTCTTGTTATTTGTGTTGTAAACACGTTTCGGACAATCCATTCTTCGGCCTTCTTCAGGTGTAAAATCCAAGTGTGATGGGTTAAACAGAAGTTATGTTTAAAGAGGATAACCCTTATAGCACAGGGCCCGGGTGTTTCTGTGTCTTTGTCTTGTCGGGTTTAGGTTTGTTGCGAAGTGGAAGGAATGGATCAGCCAAAATGTTGTGTTTACAACACAAACAACAAGAAGGAGTTCAATCGTCTGAAGAACAATTTGAATATTAATGACCCTTCTCAAAACTATAGAGAATATCTCTTTTTCCTTCCTTCCAACTTAATTATGATTGTTTGATAATTAAACAAAGAAAATCAGTCCTTATTCATTGTTTTTGGCCCTCGACATTTTTCTGTTTATCATGGCTTCCAATTCCTATCTACATAAATTCTTCAATTGTAAATGAATTCTCTTTTTGTTTAACCTTTATTACCCATTGTGAAACGTTTGATTTTTACCAATTCTACATAAGCCTTTAACATTCCATTTAAAAATGTTTGTATAGAGAATACCTCTGGCGTCCTGTTTTTTTTAACCCAACCTTTTATATTTCTTTGTTATTTAATTCCCCAGCTTCATTAACTTATTCCTTTTATTAGAATTATTAATTATTAAGTCTTTATGGGCCCTGGGTTTTCAAAATTTCGTTTTAATTTCCAATTATTTTGCCAAGCCATATAGACAATGCCTCTCTAGGCTACAATCTGTTTCTCTCCGTCTATCTACCTCTTTTGACCTTATCAACTACTTTTTGTTATGGACACGATTGTCAGCTAATTCTCGTCTTAATGTCACTCATTTTTGCCTAGAATTAAAATTGTACCAATGCAAGGGACATTACTGCATAACAATCCACTACTCTACCACTTCCTTCCGTAGCCAAGAGGCACCCAGAGATCGCACTGTAGATTTTCTATTCATTACTCGTGTGATTATCTATCTAACCATCTATCTATCTATCTATCTATTTAATCTTCCGCTCCCTCCTAAGGCATCTTTCAGTACAGGAGTGTCCAGTTTCAACTAACTTTATTCAAAAAGACCACTTTTGACTTATTGTGCATTTTTTAAAACAAATGTTTTCGTTTAATGATTCTAACATTGAAGACGCTTGTATGGGAGCTACGATCTATGGACCAGTAGGCTTTGGTAATGAGAATTACTGTATACATAGTATAACAGAAAATACAACAATGGTAGCAAAAAGCGAAGTTCCGTTTCGGCGATAGCAAGGTATTTGAATGACTTGTGCAACTATCCCAGCAAATATAGGTAAGAGAGATGTCACAATCGAAACTAAAGTCATCAATAATGACATTCCTCTACTTCATAGTAATGATGCCATGAAAAAGGCAAATACCTTGATTAATTTTCAAAAAGATAAAGTCTCGATGTTTGGCAAAGAAATAAATCTCAAATTCCCATCTTCAGGCCATTATGTAATCCCCATCAACAGAAATTCCAAAGTTGCATATCAAGACATGCCAGTACATGTGGACTTCTTTAACCTTTATAAAATTGAGCAGGCAGATGATGCAGAAAAAAAGAAGTTATGTATGAAGATTCATAAACAGTTCAGTCTTGCAAGTGGAATTAGACTGAAGAAACTTCTGATTGATGGTGGTATCGATGATAAAGCAATGCTGAAAACAACTGAAACAATTCACAATGGTTGTTCGATATGTGTGAAATATAAGAAACCTCCTCCAAAACCGATTGTATGTGTTCCAAGAATTTAATGAATCAATTGCAATGGATTTAAAAGAGCTAGATGGAAACTGGATTCTACACATGATTGACCATGTGACTGGATTCAGTGCAGTATGCATTAACCCATCAAGGTGAAGAGATATTGTGATTTCAGCAGTTCTCCGTGTATGGATCTCAATTTTCGGTCCACCAAAAAGAATACTCACTGACAATGGGAAGGAATTCTCCAATGATGATTTTCGAGAGATGGGAGAGAAGTTGAATACTCGCATAGCTAACACAGAAGTTGAATGGTATAAACGAGCGCCACAATGGCATACTGGCTGATATGGTGATTAAAGTAGAGGAAGACACAAAATGTTCACTAAATGATGCATTGGCTGAGGCAGTTTCAGCAAAAAACACTTTAGCTAATGTGCACAGTTATTCTCCAAATCCGATTGTGTTCAGTAAGAATCCCAATTTCCCATCTGTCTCCATGATAATTACCTGCACTTGATGGCACATTGAAATCTAAAGTTCTTCTAGACAATCTAAGTGAACTTCATTCAGCTCGTCAAGACTTTATTTCAGTCCAATGAGTCCAATGAACAAATTAGACAGGCATTGAGAGCAAAAACCAGAAACTTCTCTTCACAATCGGAAATAAAGAGTAAGCCTTCAGTGAGAATCAAACTCACACCCTCATTGCCAGAGGGAGACTAATTTACGCTTAGCTGCTTTTACCAATTGGCCACAAAGACTTCATGGATTAGCAGATGATTTACACTTATAAACTCACTCCCTACAACCGACTCTCTGTGTCATATTTATGTTGTTTTACATATGAAACCTAGTAGTCTTTTTTATAAATCAATCTTTATTATTATTGGCTGAAGTATAGTAACACACCACTTTTTATTAAATTTGAGTAGTTTTTAACTTCATCCTAATTTTAGTTGTTTGTACTGTTCTTTGTTGCTATAGAAACAGTGGCCCGAAATTGTGTATACTTCATCCAATAATAATCAAGATTGATTCTCTTCACAAATATTCCAAAACAGTGATTCAGTGTACTATAAAAGAGATGGTGTGCCAGCATGGAAGGCACCTGATTGCGTGATAGGTGTTGAAGGTCAAACAGTAATGGGGAAACATGGTTCAGTGATTGTGAGGTTTCACCCAAGCCGTCTAATGCACGTGAAAGCTGAGTCAAGTTCAAAGACCGACACTGATGTCGAGAATCCACCAAATACGAAGGAAACCACTGAAGCTGAAGAAAATAATTGATGATGAAGATATAGTTAACGAATCTTCAGAGGCCAATGAAGATACACAAATTAATGATAATGATTTAATCGACACTGCAGATGTTTCTCCAATTCCATTTTGTAGTACAATTAAATCAATTCAAAATACTGGAAACTTAATTCATCAGGAAGACACTGAAAATATTACGAATGATGCTAACAGATATTGGTATATGCATGTGCGACAAGATCTCTTCAAATTGAATATGACATCTAGTAAATATGATAAAGCAATTGTTTTATTGGTATTACAAGGTATAATAATTTCACATGTAGATGAGTTTCAAAAGCAATGTCATTGATAAATTGCGATATACATTTCAATTTGGAAAAGAACATTCTGATATTTTAAAATATATTGGAGTATATATTCAGCAACAAAATGATGGAAAAATAATCTTACATCAAAATAATGAAGTTGAAGAATTACAGATTCCATTAATCATTCGTGAAAGGTTAGCTAATAAAGAATCATTATTGAATACAGAAGAAAATCACACCTTGAGAAACGTTTGTGGTCAATTGAATTGGAAGCATCACAAAGTCGACTGGATTTATATTTTGATGCTTGTGAATTGTGAGGTTCTATTAAAAATGCTAAAATTGTTGATCTTCAAAGAACTGCTAAGGTAATAAGAAGAGCTAAATCCTCCCAAGTATCCATCAAATTTCCAAATTTAGATTTATCTACTACCAAAATAATTATATTTTGTGATGCAAGCTATGGAAATCTGCCCGATGGTTCATCACAAGTGTAACGTTCTTGTTGTGTTTAGTGCCTCTGTTCACTTTATTAGTCTTTCTGTTCTAGCTGTGTGGGATTAGAATGCATTTGATTTGTAACCATTTAAGCGTGTTAAGAAAAGAAGACGGAACAAGATAACACGTGTGACATGGCTGTTCGCCTGTTAAGAACTGAGCCTTCCCTGTTCTGGTCCACGTTTTCAGGGACCGGAAATGGATTGGGGGCTACTGGGAGCTTGCTTCAGCATGTTTATGAATTTAACATATACATACATTACTTATTGATTTAACATACATATAAACATTACAGTGAATTGTGATTTTCTATTAAAAATGCTAAAATTGTTGATCTTCAAAGAACTGCTAAGGTACTAAGAAAAGCTAAATCCTCCCAAGTATCCATCAAATTTCCAAATTTAGATTTATCTACTACCAAAATAATTATATTTTGTGATGCAAGCTATGGAAATCTGCCCGATGGTTCATCCCAAGGAGGTCACATTATTTGTATTATGTGATTCTAATGGTAAATGTGTACCTATTACTGTAATAGGTACATGGTCTTCCACTAAGATAAAACGTTTTGCTAGAAGTACATTAGCTGCTGAATGTATGGCCAGAAATTCACCACATCCAGGTTGCTAGCGCTCAACATACGGGTCACCGAATCTCTACTTCGTCTATATATGTCGGCGACCCGTTTCACTCGGCTTTTTGCCTGCCGTACCTCAAGCAGGTCATTTCCTCAGGCGAGTCCGTTTCCACTTCGTCGCCATACATTGTATTCCACAAAAGCTGTAAAAGACAGTTAAGACTGTTGATCTAGCATTTCTGAGAGAAATGTTAAAGAGACAAGAACTGGAACAAGTATGAATCTTATGGACAACTTGCTGATTGTCTTACAAAGAAAACTGCCTCATCTCAATCATTACTGGAAGTTTTGCACCATTCTTCTTTTAATTATTGTGTTCTTTTATTCTAACCTTTGTTTAAAAAAAGGGGGCGGATAGTAATAGAGAAATTGCATAACTAAGGACTTTTGTCTGATTGAGTTCATCTACTCACATCCCTGAATTAATGTATTTGTTTGAACATTTTGTCTTTTGATCTGGGCTGTGTTCGCAAGATGAACTTTGAATATTTGTGTGTTGAGTTGCTGGCATGGGATCACAACAAAATGATTGTATTTTCTAAAAGAGAAAAAGGGTAGATTGTTGATGTGTTAATTAGAGTTATCGTCCTTAGTACGAGCTCTCTGGTTGGCAGACACACACACATATATATATATGGTGAGTAAGTATGAGGCAAGGAGAATGTTGCTTGTATGGGTAATGAGAATTACCATATACATAGTATAACAGGAAATACGACAGTTGGTATACGCTGTACCCCTGTGTACCCCCTTTCCATCGCTGCTTCTCAATCTCCAGGTTTTTTGTGTGTTCATTGTCTTCTAATAGATACATTTATTATTAACTAACCTTTGTAAAGTTTCTATCAATAAACATTTACTTTTTATCCACATATATAATAATTAGCAATCTGCAGATGTCTTCTGTCACACTAAGGGATGCAACTGACGTAGTAAAATAGAATTTCATTGATGTTCTAATGATGATGTAATAAAAATGCTGAATTTAAAGAATAGAAAAAGTAATAAAAACAAAAACAAAAAATAATACAAATCCGTTTGTGGTCAAAAGAATGTTATTCTTCAAGCTCACTGCAATGCAAATTTCTATTATCTACGTATATAAGACGCAATGTATATCCATATATGCCGTTGTTTTTGACGGCACAGGTAAACTAGTCTATTATAATCATCCATGCATATTTTATTCAGTTCTCATAATAAAACACACAAATCCTAGATTCATCCTCGTTGTATACCTAGATTCCCAAACCAAGCCTTACCGTATACCTAGTTCCCCAAACCCATTACCATCAACAAGTGTGCCATAGATTTGGTTATGCAAATCAGCCCTGATGACACATGTATGTATCTATATGAATATATGATCTATATAAATGTCAAAACTACAATTTGTAGCCTATGTTATAAAGTGACCCTAAATAAATTTTTTTAAAAACACGAATCTTTTAGATGTATAGTAAAGTAATTCAATTTTTTCATTAGCTATATAGCATGATAATATAACAAATGTCTCACATTTCAGTAATAATATTACCTACATGTAAGTATCTATATTCAAATGTCAAAACTACAATTTAAAAGTTACTAGATTTAGCGTGAGCAAATTAGTTTGTTTCAATTTTTGTGCAGCAGCTATAACTTCAGTTTCAAGATGATATTTGGCTAAAATCGTTAACCTTAAACTTAGACGTTCATATCAGTTGAAATCATAGCTGATGAACAAATGAACTAATTTGCTCATTCCTATAGTAATGCAGAAACACTGAATTGGAATTGATAGCTTGCAAGTATTTCGCACGGGGCATTTAAAAATATGGGGCCCGTAACATATGCATATAGTTAATCCGGTAGTGAGGTGAAAAAAAAGGAAAGGAAAACAATTACTTTAGACATTAAACTTGATATAAGTAAAATATTTAAACATAAATAGAAGATTTAAACGTGGCGAAAATAAAAGTAAGCTTATTACCACTGTCAACAAAGTTAGAGAGTATTCAGTCACATCTTTCCGCACGATATCGCCGAAATTACTGAATGGATTTCAATGAAATTTTATGGAAGAGTGGGCAATAGGGTAAGAAAGAAGTGAATTTTGGGCAGATCCATGCACAATTACCTCCACTCCGTCATAGTTATATGTGCACACCACATAATATTGCCAAACTTTCATGTCTGTCCACAATATCACAAAAAGTCAATGAATTTCAATGAAATTTTGTGGAAGGGTGGGCTATGGGATACAAAAGAATTAAATTTTGGGGCAGATCCATCCACAATTACTTCCCCTGACAATGGAGTTGGCAGAGGTATGCGCTCTCTGAGTGCTTTCTAGTTGGGAGAGAGCTTGGCTTTAGTGAGTCAACAATACAGATTATTTTGGCGATTGTAGATGAGTATTGAGAGCAGGGTAAAGTTGCTTCAATGCCTGTAAGTATGCAATGTAGATGACTATTGAGAGCAATGTAAAGTTGCTTCAATGCCTGTAGGTATGCATTGTTCATGTAATCAAAGTGCAATATAGTAATTCGTTTTCATTTTTTTATCTTTTTGCAGTGGCGATACCAGACAGACGGAAGGATGGACACAAGTGAACACATACCTCTCCAAACTTATTTGGTAGAGGTGATAAACAATAGACAGATAGAGAAGCAGACTGATTTTGATAATTATTTAATATATGTACAGACAGAAACATATACTGAATAAATTAACTCTAATTGACCGATAAATAATTATAATTGTTTGATAATGATACAAATGACCTATGAGAAAATATGTACTACATCTGTCCCATAATAGTTGTTACATTTTGTAGTGATTTTTCATAAATGTAACCACTATTATGGGACAGAGGTAGTCTGTGAAAATGTGGTAAGAATTCAATATTCTGAGAGGACAGGGTTGCCAGATAGTTGGAGACTTTCTGGCCAAAAACATGCAAAAAAATATGGCCAAATGCTAAATTTAGTTATATGGCATGGTTTGTTTTTTGGAACTCAGTATATGGTAAAACTTGGTTTTGGGGAACTAGATATACTGCACAGCATGTCTTGGTTTTTGGAAGTAGGTATACAGTAATGGAGACTTTAGGACTCCAACAGTGATCAAATCATGTCATTCCAAGGCAATAGAAAAGGTTAAAATATTGAAAGAAATGGGTCCCAAACGAACTGCTCTATGATATTACTAGACTCCACACCTCTCATCTGATTGTGTTTAAGCTTAGAGAATTGGGATATGAAGTCTTGCAGCATCCTCCATATTAACCTGACATTTCTCCTACAGATTATCATCTTTTCAAGCATTTTCAAATTCATATCCATAATAAAAGACATAATTTGTGACTGTTGCTGAAGCCAGACGCACATGGTTTGAGATAGGGTAAGGTTTCAAAAGAACCAGGTGTGCGGATAAGACTTGGGATGAGGAGTTACCAGGTGCCACCGTGCGCTCCCGATGATAAGGAGTCGGTCTTCGCAGACACAGCCTCTCCTCATCCGATCATGACATCAGAATCCTAAGACCATCTACACCGGCAAAAGGCGAATTACGGTAACGGAAAAGAGTTTTTATCCTTTGTCTCAAGCCTTTGTGCTCTGGCTCAATTCATCTCAAACTGGATTGCCACTCCAAACAAGCTTCATTTCTCCAGTAGATATTGAGTGATTGTGCGTGTATTATCTACGATGTTAACCGTTTTATATGTATTGTGTATTCGCCTAATTCATGGCCTTATTGTATTAACGGCTTTACATGTTTAAACGTAAACATTATGTACGTCGGTTTACAATGTTAACCGTTCTTTATGTATCGTGTATTTCCCTAATTCATGGCTTTATTATTTGCAGTTTTCACGTTGTACTGCACGTAGAGTTAACAGTTGTACTGTACGTAAGGTTAACACAAAATAAAGATCATTCTTGTACACCAGTAAGAAGCGTCAAACCTTTTCCTTCGTCACGAGTATGAGCCGGGCTGTAGTTACAGTGACCACTAAACCTAAATAGTTTTTATAGAGATGGCATATTATCATTATAGGAAAAATGTTATTGTTTTAAATGGGTCATATTTTGATTAAATATTTACCGTTTTTTCGTTGTTTATAAATCATCCTTCTTATGAAATGTTTTTTTTTAATAGTAACAACCTAATATACATTTCCACATAATGTTCCATTTTGATAATAGGAATAGGAATCTATACTGAAGCTTCTTCCCTGAAGACAAAATTGAATATTTTTCATCATTAAATCACAGAGAATGAAGAGGTTGTAGATTGAAAATTAAGAGCCTGTTGTGAATTTTCTTTTCAAAAATATTTGTTAAATCTTTATTATTAAATTTTATGACTACTTTTTACCTTCATCATAATTTATTATTTGCTTTACTCAGGCTGTTTTCCCTTTGGCAGTGAGTAAACAGTGTTGATTGGAAATAAAGAAGGAGTTTTAGGTAAGATTCAAACTCACAGCCCTCACAGGAAGCTCGGGAGATGCCCAACTGCTCTACCAATTGAGCTACTAAGACTCAAACAGAAGTCCAAATAGCACCTTTAAACCCATCCTTCATTCTGATCAGCAGCCATGTTGTTTTTTAATTCTGGTAATTTCAGTTTTTAATACTTTTTTAAATTTATTTTCAAAATTAAATAAATAAAAATCCGATCAACACTGCCAAAGGGTAATCGGTCTGAGTAAAAATTTAATAATGACTTATAATACTTCATCTACCAAAAACAAATAAAAATTGTTAAATCTTTAAAAAAAAATATTTAAAATAATGAAAAAAAAAGATAAAAGCATTTTCAAAAAACAACCCAAACAACCCAGATTGTTTTTTTTTTTTTATTTTATTGATAAAAACGAATAAAATGTTATTCTACTTGATTTGGGCTTGTGTTATCAGGAGCACTCACATTTTCTTTCATGAAACTTCCTGAAAAAATAAAATTGAGAAATTCAGGATGCAACTTATTTATTTATATATAAAATGCCTCTATGGGCATCTCATTATAAAATATTGTCCCGTCAACATTAAAAAAAAAAAACCATTACAGAGCATGAAAAAATGACACATCATTATCAATAATGGAAAACAGTTCATTTAGACAAATTCAGGTGAATTAATTAATTAAAAAAAAAAAAAAATCTTTTACCAACCCAGCATCGCCACATCACACATCGGCTTGCCATACTTTATACGTAATAGCTTAAATTCTTTTAAAGATTTCCTCTGAGAGTTCCCAATACTGAGACCATTTAATTTATTTTTTATGCCCTTTTCTTAAATTTCATAAAAATAATTATGCTAAACGAGCGGCTAAAATTGTAAATAAATAAAGAAACAAACTCTGTGTGGGGATCGAACCCACGTCCAGCCTGGAAGCTACCTTATACACAGGTTAGCTCAGTTGGTAGAGCAGTACCTGTGTATAATGTAGCTTCCAGGGTGAACGCCGGTTCGATCCCCGCACAGAGTTTGTTTCTTTATTCATTTACAATTTTGGCCGCTCATTTAGCAGTCACTCACACTGGTGCCAGGCAAATATAGGTTCTCAACTAATAAATGTCATTATAATTATCAAAAGAATAAAAAAAGAAAAAATCTTTACCTGTCTTAATGGCTTCCAATGCTTTCTTTCTTGAGCAATTTTTTTTGTGTCTACGACTTTTCAGGTGTTCTAGAAAAAATAAAACAGAAATATAATCAATGGACTTATTGATGTACCTACATATTTACATGTAAAATATATTTAATTAGGAAAAAAAAAATGTTCTAAAATGTATTTGGCATAAATGGAAGAAGCTTTCATAGAAAAAGAAAAACTAGCATTCCAAGGGAAATTATGAACTACCGCCACCCATATATGCTGTGATCAATTAAACGTTGGGCTGTGATCATTAAAAAATGTTTGAATTTTAAAAAAACTGGCACAAAATAGTGACCAATTTAGCATAAGCTTACATTGAAAATTTAACCCCCCCACTAAAACCCTATTTTGGAGGGGAATTTTCAAAAAACAAAAAATGTATTTTCTCTACTCATTGAGGGGAGTGTGTGTACAAAATTTTAAGTTTCTATTATGAATGGTTAGGGCTCAGCGAATGCCAAATATATAGATAGATAAAATTGAACCCCTCTCTAAAAACCTATTATAGGGGGAATTTTCAAAAAACAAAAACAAAAAAAAACATTTTCCATACTCATCGAGAGGAGTGTGTGTGCACAATTTCAAGTTTCTACTATGAACGGTTAGTGCTGGGCGGATACATAGATACATATAAATGTCAGAACATATGAATAACCTAAACCCATTTTGGGTAGCAGTGACTAAAAAAGTTTCAAGATTAAGAGCTTTTAGGAAACTTCAACTCTTAAATTCATGAGCCACTTGAAACCGCTTGTTCTAAAAGGGTTATTCTCGTTAACAAAAATGATTATTACAACTACAGCGGTGCAGCTGACTCATATTGTTTCATATTGTCAAATCATATCGTTTCATATTCCCAAATCATATTGTTTCACATTGCCAAATCATATTGTTTCCTCACAGCCCAGTAGCACATGCTCTGCAGCCTGGTACCGGTCCGTGGCCCAGTGGAAATCTTCAATGAATAGAATAAAAAATGGTGGAAATCTACGAATTGAATTTTAAAATTTTTTAAATTCACCTAAAAGTCAAAGGGGGATAATTTTAATCAGAAATTACTTCCCTTGATATTGTCATTCATTTTTCATTATATGAATTTAAGAGTCCAGGATAAAAAAAATATTCTTACTTAGCCAGTCTAATTCTGTCATTATTATCAAACCATCACAAATATCACAGACGTTATATTGATGCTTGTTTTTGGATTCTTCAGCCAACTCAACGGGTTTGATATCTGGAACTTCTCCCTGAATTATAAAAAACACAATACATTTAGTATTTGGTGAGTCACAGGCTTTTATTATATTGTTGTAAGAAGTTAACAATGAATGAATAACAACTGTCGAAACAGCAATATCTAATCTACACACATACTGGGGGAAAAAAACACAATTGAATTAGCATTAGTCAGGTATAGAGAGGGGAAAAAAAGGGCTTTATCTTATCATGCATATCAACCAAGTCCTAAAGCAGCCATGGGCAAACTGCAGCCAGCAGGCCACATGCAGCCCTTTTGACTTTCTGATTGGTACGCTTAATTCCATGAGGAAAATAACGTTTTATTAAAATTTCATCTAAGAAAAAGGGAATCTTTTTTGAAGAAATGAGAGAATTCCAGGATAAATGGACAAATGATTACTTTAACGTTAAGCATCATTACACAAGTAAACATTCCGGGTTTGATACATTTAAAGGAGATATCGAAAAAGGTTGCCCATGCCTGTCTTAAAGCTTATACAGGTGTCCCCCAATATAATGTGGTTTGTTATAACACGGTTTACAATATAAGGCAGCTGGATGGTGGACCCCAACATTTTTCCATATATTATCGCTCACTCATCTGGAGAACAACGAATAAAAACAGGATTTCCCTTTGAACCCATAAGCCTAATATTTCAGTTTGAACATTATTTTACTATACACCATAAGCCTATTTGATGAGAGAGGTAACACAATTCTCACCCCCACTAAGAAATATATTTGACTACCGCTGGTAAATCAACTGTAAAAGTGAAATAAATTAGACAAAAACATTTCAGTAGTCAATGGACAATAGTGTAAAAAGAAAATTTAAAAAAAAAAAAAAATTGATTTGAGCTTTTCCACTCAGGAGCTCAAGTATGGGGTATCTGATGGCGCAGGGGCTTAGGGTTCAAGGGGCTTAGAGTTCAAAGGGTTATGTCATTGATGTAAATATTTTTGTCTGAATTTAGTTAGACGGGGGTGTATTAATCATGTATGGTATGATTGGACTATTTTCTTTGTCTATGTGTTCATAACTCAGTTGACTGAGCATCG
>VCCN01005113.1:2273147-2284282 GCA_006491835.1 Architeuthis dux | reverse complement strand
AATTAACTGCTGTCAAAAAAGCCTATTTCAAGTATATATAGTATATAAATAGCTTGCAAAATGCAATTTAATTTATCAGGGGGGAAAAATGTAAGGGAAGTAACTCAATACGACATTTTGAAAAGAATACTAAACGAAAGCCACGTTTTTCTCCGGTCACCGTCAACACCTACGAAAAAACGTCTGGTCGTAAAAGCGAGTCTGTTGTGAACCGGTTGTCTGTCAAACAAACTGTTTTTACTCAGCTAAACAAACATATAGGTTGTAAATGTCTCAGGGGATGATGGTCCCCCTTTACCCGTTGGGTGAAAGTCTCCTTGGCAACGGCTATTAGTTCCTTGACTGTAGGGTACATTAAATAATTTATATAAATTAAACTACTTGTTTATAGGCAGGCTGAGATTCTATTGTTTTATGACTTGGAGAACACACACAAAAATCCAACCCAACCATTTCTTGTTGACATACCGGCGATTGTTACCTTTTCCGTTCTAAATTCAGCAATCATTTTCAGCGTTCAGTATCATGTGGCTCTAGAGACTGGTGGTGTCAGTTGACGAAGGGTTAAAAATAAAGTAAATAACTAACCCTAACTTTAAAATTTATAATTTGTTTTTAAATTCAAACGAACAGTGCTGAAAAAAGAACGCTGAATTTAACGCGGAGAAGGTAACAATCGCCGAAATACCACGGTATATTCATTCATTGCTGTGTTAATTGTTATATGAAAACGTTACCTGTATATTCTGGTCGGGTAACTTCATTTAATATACAATGTTTAAAGAGAGGTAGGTACAAGATTTTGTATACAGTACAAACCACACGTGCTTTTAGAGTCTTACTTCCTCCAGAATCATTGAAAAGAACTGTTATAAAATCGACCAAACGAGACTAAATACCAACCTGCATCGAATCAGCACTGATTATTTCCCCAGAAAAGATCCTCCCCAATTCCAGGGCCAATTTAGATTTGCCAGTTCCAGTCGCACCAGCAACCACAACAATCGGAAGACGACGAACACAGGCGGCCACCGCCATACTTAGCTTAAGAGATGTACTGAATTTTAAAACGTGTCATCCAGAGTTATCGTTCTTGTTTTTCTAGTCGAAAACAGCATTTCCGTGATTTGAAGATTTGATTAATATAAGTCGAACATTCGATAAAAAATAGAAATAACATTTTTCGCAAGTAATTTTGTGTGCTTTCTATCCATAATACATTATTTACCTCTGGAAATTCATCAGTTTTGAGAAAAAGTATTATTTTTTAGGTTTTACGAGGGAGGTTCTATTATGTAACTGTAATGCTAAACTGAGCACGTAATTTCCGCCATTTCTACAAAGTAAGGTCTCGAAATAAACGGAAGTTTATGAACCGCATACTTCAAGTCCTGACTTACGTGAAAATGGGGTAAAATACGTGCACAGTTAAACATCACAGTTACATTGAAAATGGAACCCTCCTTGTAAAATCTAAAAAATATTTTCTATAGTTTTGAGAAGGGTCATTAACATTCAAATAGTTGTTCGGACAATTGAACTCCTTGTTGTTTGTGTTGTTAACACGACGTTTCGGCCGATCCATTCTTCGGCCTTCCTCAGATGTAATATCCGAATGTGATGGGGGTTCAAATTGATGTGGCTTCCGCTACTCAACAAACCCAAACCCGACAAGACAAGGATAAAGAATCACCCGAATCCTACGTTATACGGGTTACCTCCTTTGAAATTAAAAACTTCTGTTTACCCCATCCCATTCAGATATTACACCTGAGGAAGGCCGAAGAATGGATTGGCCAAAACGGTTGTTAACAACACAAACAACAAGAAAGAGTTCAATCGTCCGAAGAGCTATTTGAATCTAAAAGATATTATTTTTTCTCAAAACTGACAAATTTACAGATGTAAGTAAGGTATTACGGACTGAAACCACAAAAAGTTACTTGCAAAAAACTTTTTTCTATTTTTTATCGAACGTTCTACTTTATCAAATCTTAACCTGATTCATTGATTCATTGATTTGTTTAGCAGCATATCAACCCTTGATAGGTCATTTAATGCCGAAATCAGTTTATAATCCCCAAAATAGTGTCTTGCAACTTTGGTAAACGTTAATTTTTTTTTAATTAGAGTCTTGCGACTTTGGTGCCACCTGTTTGGGTGGGGTCTTACCCCTCTGCAGGGCATGCAGTCAGCGTATTCTATGCCCCAGCCGACAGGGCGCATCTTAACCTGAAAGAATTTAACCAAATCTTTTCTTTGGAAAATCAAAATAATGACATAATTTAGCCGTTCCTTGGGTTTGATTCGAGCGAAAAAAGAATGACAAAAAACAAAAAAATCAAGTACAAGTTCAGAAGTGTGGTCCTTTACAAAATGTGTGGTCCCTCCTAACAGCTACCTATTGGAGTGTTGACTGCTTTATTCTCCCATCTCATACTCCCATGAAAATAACTGGGTACAAGTTAAGAAGTGCAGTCCCTATTATTTTTATTCATGTTCCAAATATATTGTTGTGAAGTGAAAATGTTGATTGATTGATTGATTTGTTTAGTGGTACATCAGCCCTTTGAAGGGTCATTTAATGCCGAAATCAGTTAAAAAAATTTTTAGAATAGAGACTTGCGACTTTAGTGAAAGGTTATTTTTTTTTAACTAAAGTCTTATGACTTTGGTGAAAGGTTATTTTTATTTAATAGAGTCTTGTGACTTTGGTGAAAGGTTACTTTTCCTTAACTAGAGTCTTGCAACTTTGGAGAAAGGTTATCTTTTTTTTTTTAAATAGAGTCTTGCTACTTTGGGGAAAGGTTCTATTCTTAACTAGACTCTTGTGACTTTGAACATGTGGCCCCAGGTTGGGGGGGGGGTCCTACCCCTCTGCAGAGTTGCAGTCGGTGCATTCTAGGCCCCAGCTGACAGGGCCGTGAAAATGTTGAATTCCAAGCAGTAATTATCAATTTACTAGCAGCATAGTGCCCGCGCAACAGGATAGATATCAGTTTCGAGTGATCCCAAAATTCAAGTGAACCCAAAAATAGATTATCTTTTGTCCTTAATAACAAAACATAAAAACACCCATATTTTCACTGAACACACAGGTTGAATTTAATACAGAAATTTTTATCATAACCATTTCTCCACACACAAGTACATACATCAAAATAATCTTCTAATAATGTAATACATACATATTGGAAACATAATGTCTAGCAAATCCAGCATCTTTCTCAACTCCAATTAAGTTTTAAAGGTGTGACAAATGCAAGCTGTTGAAGCTAAGATTTCTGGACTTACAACCACACACACATACTTTTCTATAAAGGGGCAAACACAATTCAATCTTTGTTCAGTCCTGATTCTGCTACCTGCAGGCTGTTCCAACATTACCACAATGCGCATTTACCTTCCATTTTGAATTACGTATATACGCACACATATTATACACATACAAACTAGCATATAAGTTCTTTCTACCTAAGCGTATGCACACACAAATCACACATGAACCATCTCAATGAAAAGTGAGAACTTTATTCTATAACAAAGTAGTAAAACCAATCTGTAAAAACATATTTTCTTCGCCACTAATGATAACTCTTAACTGTATTAAGGTAGTATGCATTTCTCTAATAAATACAACTTGTTACATAACATCCGTACTTGTATTTTTATTCTGCATGCAATATGCATTTTCATCTATTCCATTCAAATGATGCATGCAAGTTTATCTCCAGTTCCTTCACAATATTGCGAATATTTTGCTGACAACTCGAAGAGAAAGAAATAAAGAACGAATCTTCTTCACATGCATGTAAACTATTATCCATTATTTGGCACAAGCCAGCGGTAACATTCTATGGACAGGCCAAAATCATAGAATTAGTAGCAGCCGTTTCATGCACATCTGCTCAGGGAGGCAGCTGAGGGTAAAAGAGGCTGATTTGAATCTCGCACCTGTCACATGATTAATTGCTGGTCTCTGGTTGGCTGTTGCCACAAGACTGTGGGGAATCAGGGAACCAACCCCTAATCACGAGAGACAACTCTGCTTCGACCTGCCATTCCACTTAATTCTATTACTACTACTGCTACTATCAGCCATAGTTCATTTCTATCCAAACTAAGTAATTAGCTTAGTATTATATGTTAATGAGGTAGGGTTAAGTTTAAAGGTAACTAATGGAGTCAGATAGACCCAATTAATTTGACCGACTTTGTAATACCCATAAAAAATGACCAGATTATTTACTTCTGCTTAGGATCAGAGTATCTGTGTGCACTGCCTAGGATCAAAGTGTCGCTACAGAGCCCTCTAGATCAGAGTGTAGTATCTGTGTGAATGGGATGAATCTAACTTCAAGAATCATAAACATAACTTGTGACTTAGATTTCAAGGGTATCCCTTATTTTAGGGTCCGGATCATCCCAAACAAATTTTAGACTTAATTACCTAATTTGGATTTCTTTACCTGAATTTTTGGATATCTCAAAAAAAGATTAAGCTCTAAAAATGTGTGATTAGAATACGAGGCCATAAAAATCAGGTTTTAAAGCTTAACCTTTTAGTTTTCAGTGAAAGTTTTGGGGAAAATTGTTGGAACTTATTGAAATTATTTGCAGCATCAGAAATAAAAATAAAAATAAAGTCATTACCTCCTTTGGATTTCAAAAGTCTTGCATTAGAAAAAAAAAATAGCATCTGTAATGAAATATAATTTCTTTAATCTATATTATAACATGCATTTGTGATCTTTCCTATTTCAAAATGGCTGCCACCCCAGTGGCCAAGTGGCAGCTACTGATGGTGAATTTAAAGTCAAAGAACATTTTTTCACTTTTTAAATTCAAAATTACTGAAGGTGAAGGACGTGTTCATTTACCAGAAAAAAGAAATGCTGTGTACCTAAAGGTGGTATGGGGCCTGGTTGTACCAACTACAACAACTAGTGTCCCATTGCAAGAGATATTTTATCTGAACTGGAAATTACATTCAGCTAGTTGAAACATTAACTTACCTAATAACCCTAACACTAAAAAAATGTTGATCTTGTCGTCTGCTTCTTTGACTTTAAATTCGTCTGGAGCAGTGGCCAATTTGAAAAAGGAAAGGTAACAATAGCCTTATAACAATTATAAGTTTCAAAAATTGATATTTGAGTCCAATAAGCTCACAGAAACTGGAAAAAATGTCACTTCTGGGAACATTTTCCCTCCACAACTAGACCCTAAAATAGAGGTTACCCCAAGTATATTTTTTAGTGACCTTGTCACATTTATTTTCTGACTGTATACATATTCTCTGGAAGCCTAAAAAAAAAAGGTTCAGCTTTAAAAATGAGTGATTGGAATGTGAGGCCAGGTAAAGAAAACAAAGAGAGGTAATTCTAATATTTGTTTGGGACATTTTTCGGACTCTAAAATAGAGGAAATTTAGCTTATGGTGGGAAAGAGTTTAACTGGATTTGGGGTTTAACCAAAAGTATTTTGAATCCAAGTAGTTCTAATCCAAGCGGAGCTTGTGTATAAATTTCACTCACCCACTTACAGGTGCATGTCCCCGTTGGCCCCAGGATATATTAGGTTGGATAGAAAGTCTTGTCGCATTTTTGCAATGATAACTTTGAGGTTATTTTTGATTATGGAAGGCAAAACTAACCATAAAATCTTGTGTTCCAATCATTCCTCTTTTCTTTCAGAAATATATAATGTCCCATTGAAGAAAATTTGAATTGTTTCAGCCCCACAACAATGAGCGTAGATGAGACACTGAATGTTCTACGAGTTGAAAAAGGGTTCATCAGCCTCAGAAGAGACCAGGAATATCTTTACTGTCCATTGAAATAGAGCCTTAAATGTCAGGACATGCCAGGGTTGGTTTGTTGAATTTTGGTTGGGATATTGTTTTCCCTTTGCTCTGGACGACCAACTTTGATCGACAATCAAGCTCTCCTAACCATAATTGAAGAAAATCCTAAGCTGACAGCACGAGTAATCGCAAACCATACAACAAAGTGTCCACTTTAGCAGATATTAGCGATCACCCACTTTAGAGCCAATTCACTCACTCCCCCCCTATAAAAGTTACCTTTTCACAAACACGAAGGTCAGATTCAGTCAAAGCAGTTCATACGGATAAAAACAAGCACAAACCTCCTCCATGGGCTATGAAAATTGTCAAAATTTGGTCAATTGGTTCCACATAATCGGATCAATTTAACTCAGTCAAAGAGTCACCATCTGGTCATCATTAAAGACATGCTATGAAAGCATTTCTGGAAAGGATTGTTATGAAAGTGATGAAAAGTGGGTCATTTATTTATTATTTTAGCAAGAGAGACAATCATTACAATCCAAGGAAAAGCCTGTGTCTTTACCAAAACCAGGATTGCTCCCTGAGAAGGTAATGCTTTGTGTTTGGTGTGATGTGAAAGGTGTCATCTATCATGAAGTGTTAAATAGTTATGAGACAGCCAATGCTGAGAGATAGTGTCATCAATTGGAAACATTGCACCAGTCATTGTTAAAAAAACCAGCTTCACTGGTCAATCAGAAAGGTGTTTTGCTCTTGCATGAATAACGCAAGACCCCATGTTGCAAGGATTCTGGCTCTGAATATAGAAATCTTTCCTCATCCTACCCGCTCACCAGACCTTGCTCCATCAGATAATCACCTTTTCAGGTCTTTATAACATTTTGTAGATGGGGAAACAGTTCACCAATTATCAAGAGGTTAAAAATGACGGAGATGTTTTGGCTACAAAACCCAAAGAATTTTAGGCTGGAGGCATTAATAACATGTTTACTAGATGGGGTTATGTCATCAAAAATGAAGGAAATATTACCTTGATTGAATATTACAATTATCATTTTTTTTAAATTAGTTTTTTGTTGTGCCAAAAAAGCGACAGAACTTTCTTTCCAACCTAATACTTTCATGGATAATTTTGGTGTCTGTTACACTTTTAAGCTGGCCTAAATCTCAGAACCAATTTAGACAAACCGTTGCAGGCATATGTAACATGACCTTGTGAATGTCATGTAAAAATGAAGATTGCATATATTTTTTTTAATTATTAACCTTAAAGGAAGATATCTCGTATTGCAACAATAAACTGATTTCTCCCATTTTGTAAAGAAATTTTAAAAAGATTTATTAAGTTTAAAGGGAGATAATTCGTATTGTTAATAAATAAACATGAAAAGACTCATCCATTGTTGGCTTAAAACTACAGAAAATCATAATAAACATTTGATATATTTTTCTGCATCTGATATTAAGAAATATCGAAATACTAATATTTTTACATTTAAAAAAAACATTATTCCAAAGTGGGAGTATTGGATGAAAAGGCTGGTTGTTAACATAAAATAATCCAGGACAAATCGGCCTGGACAATAAACAAAAACCTAGCTATAAAAAGTTGAAAAAAGATATATAAAACACTAAACAACAAAAATGAATTAACTTATTATTATTGTAAATTGCATTAGATTTATATATTTTGATTCTATTTTCTTTTAATATTGGATAGACATTTTCGCATTTACAAACGAAATGTGGTCGGAATGTCTGGGTTAGAAATATTGGCAGCCGAGTTATCTGTGGCTGAGTTATCTGTGGCCGACCTGTCCAAGACAAACTGTCTGAAACGAATTGTCAGTGGCTGATTTGTCTGGTTACCAACATAAACACAGAATTTAATTGAGGACCCTTTGGCTGCAGTCAAACGTTATTACAGAACAAGTTTAAACATGTTGCCAATTTAGATGTTTTTTGAAAAGAAAAATAGAGGGACCCACAAAACTAGTTACCGACTTTGTCTTTCTTGGATCTTTGGTGGGAACTTGAGCCATAAATCTTTGTCACTTGCCAAAATTGTATTATCTGTGGATTTGCATTCATATTGAAGTCTTATATGACAATAATTTATGCAAGTCTTTCATGTCAGAATTTCTTTCCAGCAAATAATGTTTACACGATGACAACCCAAACTTACATGAAGTTGTCAGCATTTTGTACCTTGAAACATTTGTTTCTTGTGAAGATTAAAACAAAATGGTCAAGTTTTATTTTCAAGCAAATATAGGTTTGGGTTTGGTCTACTTAAAGTAAGGAAAAAAAAGGGGGTCAAGATTCGGTTTAAAAAAATATTTTTCCTATTTTTTCTGCTTTGACTGAATCTGACCTTAGTTTTTGAGAAAAGATAACTTTTATTGGTGGAGTGAGTGAATTGACTCTAAAGTGACTTTTGAAAGCCTGGCATTCAATCCCTTCCAAAACTTGGCACGATTCGAACAGTTAGGAAATTCCCCAATCCTAGCTGTGCTTAAGACTGAAGAAGACTGAATACAAAAACTTGAGATGGACACCAGGATTAAATATCAACTGTGATTTCTAAATGATTACCCCAGACACTAGGGTGGTCATCTCCAAACTTCCAAAAAGGAGGACACTAGCCCAGGGTTCCCAAAAGGTATTATGATGAGTTGTAAATATATAATAGTTTTGTATAAAATATACAAAATACTTAGAAGACGAAGGACAGAATGCTTAAAAGCTGGACTGTCCGGAAAAAAGTTGGAGATCTGGCCATCCTACCCGACACACCCAGATATGTTCATTTCCAAGTGACACTCACTTAAAAAAAATGTGTTCCTTGACCGATCACATTTAGGCTACTGTTACCTTTCCCGTTTCAAAATGGCCACCACTCCAGCTGCAAGCTTACTGTTAGTGTTTTTCAGGTTAGTGTTGAAGTTATCATTGCTTGAGCGGTGGCCATTTTGAAACGGGAAAAGTCACAATTGCCCACATTAAATATGTTTATCTCTGAGCAACCCTCACATCATGCCTCTGAAAATATATTAATCTCTGAATTATTGCCCTGACTGCTCAAAACACGTTCATCCCTGAATGACCCTTGATCCTCAAAACACGTCCATTGCCACTCAAAATATGTTCATCTACAGAACAATTATTCTGACCACAGGAAAAACGTGTTCATCTTTAAATGGACATTGCACTTCAAAATATGTTTCAAAGCTAGGCCTAAAAAAAAACTGACCTCTGTGTAGCACGCTCACATTTATAGACCAAGCGATACAATTTTAGCAAAAAATGGCTATTTGATATAACAACATCAACAAGAATTAAGTAATAAAATATTCCATATTCTTTTTTGCTATTTCCACATTGTGAAATTTTATCATATCAAAAGATTTGTTTCTTGATAGAGGGATGAAAATATATTGTATTACTTGTATTGTATTACAGCATTGAATGAAAATTTACCCAAATCCAGATATTTTGCAAAATAGCTGAAAGTATGCGAGTATGCAATTGATTGTGTTAAACAATATTAAATTCCAAGTCTTTCCAGAAGAATTTGCCTTGGCCACTTACAAACACCAGTTCAACTGCATGTCTACTTATTTTTAACATTTATTTTTTTAATATTTTCATTTTAAAATATCCTTTTAATATTTTCAGGTAAAAATAATTTATAGTATTTTTAAATATTTTAATATTAGAAACATAGGTTTCTTCAGTTTTTAAGCTGGTCTGGCTGAGATGTACGTATGTATCATGCATACAAGCTGCACCAATGGAGCTAGAGGGCTGAAAATTTCAACATTTACTCATTATGTCTAGAAAAAAAACTCTTGTTTTTACAAAATTCAACCCGTAAGTAGATTTTTAGCTGGGGCTTAAATTTGCAATGTAAGTTTATGCTAAATTGATCCCTTAGTTTGTTTCCGGTAGCATTCATGCTTGTTTTTTGTGATCACTTCCCAACGAAAGGTGAGAGAAATAACTTATTCATTGAGCACCCCTTTTTCCAATGTTTTAGTTGATCACACCCAGCACCAAATGCTGCCAAAAGACCTCATATTGAGTGACTAACCAGACCTCTTTTATTTTTTTTTATTTTTTTTTTTTTTAAATATTTTTGTTTATGTTAACGTTTTTTTGCTAAATTTTAATCCCTCGGTTCTTTAAAAAGGAAACTTTTTTAATATGGCAAATAAAACATACAAAATGCATATTAAGTATTTTTTTCGAGAATAGGAAAAAGTTATGCGATTGTCATTGAAAAAAACTTCTCGATTAAAAAGAATTCACTTACAGAATTTGTCATGACCTCTGGACAACAGGAGTTAGCTTGTGCTATTTTAGAAACACTTCCTGTTTGTCCTTGGGGTCATCCTCAGCATCTTGAGTTTGCCACACTTTTAGGCATTACTCACCAGTCAGAATCAACTCATGGAACAAGACTGGTCACATCTATTTTGGCGTCTCCTAAATCAAGCATATCTAAGATCAAATTGAATCTTCTAAATGCTAACCACACTCTATTCTATTTTCCCTCCCTATCTTCTCAATTACTAACCAGTACTAAAAGCCTCTAACTAAAGCTAATACATGAGAAGAAACAGACAATTGAAGAATGGACTGCTCATATATTGTTTGATGTCATCACAGAATTTATATAAATTAGTACAGTATTTTGAAAAAGAGATTTTCCCAGAAGATTTTTTAAAATTGTAAGTATAGAATTTCATTATAGGTCCTATATTTGTTTACTTATGTTTGTTTTCAAAATTTTTATAAAGGTAAAATACAGGATGTCCCAAGTGTAACGGCTGATTTGTCCCAAAATTAATGTCAGTTCTATCTAAGGGAAGCAACTGAGCATGCCTAAAATTACCAGTAAAATTGAATACTCTTGATAATCAATCGGACAAGTTGCTTCCCTTAGAATCAGCATTAATTTTGGGACAAATCAGGAGTTACTCTTGGGACAGCCTATAGAACTATTTTCTTAATTGCTTGGAAGCAACAATTCAGATAGAAGCAACAATCCCAGATCAACTGAATACTGTCCACATCTTTTGTAAAGCAATTGATACAAGGTTGTGATGACGGTGCCGAGCACAAGATCAAACCGGGGCCCGCTGCCCAACCACAGCCGAAGAGACTTTGTGTGGCAGTGCTGTTAGAACATCCGGGCTCCCCACTCATGTTTTGCTGTGCCAGACACTTCGCATACGGGCACTTGAATCATTTCTTAGAATGATATAAGTGTCCGATTATGAGGAGTGGAAAACAATTCACTGCGGACAGAAGAACGTTG
>VCCN01005113.1:2189675-2232572 GCA_006491835.1 Architeuthis dux | reverse complement strand
ACTTCTCTCACCTTTTGCTAGATCACTAAAAAGTCTGAATTTAAAAAAACAAAAACAAACGGGCACAAACTAGGGATCAATTTAGCATAAACTTACATTGTAAATTGAACCTCCCGGCCCCACACTATAAACCCATTTTTAAAAAAAAGAGTTTTTTTCTAGATATAATAAGGAGTAAATATTGAAATTTTCAGCCCTATAGCTCCATGGGTGTGGCCTGTATGCATGATACATACACATCTAGCCAGACCTACTTGTAAACTGAAGAAACCTATTTTGACAGTTTTGGTGGATGATTTCTAATATTACACTGCATCATATGTACTGGTATTATGTTTAGGGGGCCATCTACTGAAGCTCAATGTGGACAGTTATGGGGATAGTATGAATTGCAGTGAGCGACAGTCCTCCAAATACCATTGTAAACAAATTAAAAAGCTTAGATGTACACTGGGCGGCCTTGGGCTTTACTGACATTAGATTGTATAAAGTGGGTTTGAAAAAAAACGATTTTTCAAGATATAATAAATAGTAAATGTTGAAATTTTCAGCCCTCTAGCACCATTGTTGTGGCCTGTACGCGTGATAGCCAGCCAGACAGACAGACCAACTGAAAAACTGAAAAAAACCTATGGTGACAGTTTTGGTTGATGGTTTCTAATAATTACAAAAAAATTTTAAAAATCCAGACTGAAATCACAAAACAGGGTATTTAAACCACTAAATAATGCATTTTACAAGATATAATGTAGTAAGCATTAGAAAAAGGTTATGCAACCAACTTTTAAGCTTGTAATTAAGACCTATTCAGAACTAGTACTGGAAAGTAACTATGCATTAGTTACAAGTTACTTATTATTAGTAGACAAACAGTTGATCTGAGTGTCTAAGATCAACAATGATGAAATCTTGGTGACTGTCTCCTTGAATTAGATCAGTGGTCCCCAACCTTTTTTTCACCACGACTGCAATATATATGATAAGTCAACTATAAGTCATTTATAATTGGCTAATAAACTTACTTTCATTTCTAAAAGGGTTTATCTACCAAATTTAATATTAAGATCAAAGGAATTTGTTTCTATTTTATAAAGAAATATTGCAAAATCATAACGTTTCTGTGCTGCCCGGTAGCACATGCTTTTCCACCCAGTACCGATCTGTGGGCTGATGGTTGGGGACCACTGAATTAGATGATCTGAACAGTCAGAAATAAAAAGGCATTGTTGTTTTTTCTCAGAAATTAATATAAGCTTATTTGCATCAGATGAAATAAAACTAATTCATTTAGAATTCAGCTACTGCATTTGGTGATCTCAACACAAATTTAACAAAGATGCTATAGAAAGAGTACAGAGAAGAGCGACTAAGATGATCCCCAACACCTATCATATTGTGGCAAAGACTTGCAGGTTCAGAGATCGAAACAGGTGCACGTTGCTTGTATTTGTGTCAGCAAAGGACCCGGATTTCACAGTACATCTGGGATACTAATGCTTTACTCGTCCTCTGTGGTTCTTTGACACATACGGGTCTTTCCCCATCTGTTGTGGATGATAAAAAGGCGAAGCAATGGTCGAAGAGTCAGTCGTGTTTTGGACTTGTATGACGTTGTCAGTCTGAGAATCTCAACGAGTTTTGATCTAGGTGAATGAGTACCAGTGATTGTCTAGGAGGTGTCCCGTTCAAGCATTTGACGTGCTATCCAGTGACTTTTTGCACCGAACTGTGTCTGTGTTTTCCCCATCCGCTTTTTGTGGATCATTTGATGTACCATTCCAGTGTTGTTGTACATCCTACTTCTACACATATCCAGAAAGGCTAAAAGAGCTTGATCTGGAGACACTATCCTACAGAAGAACGTGTGCTGATCTACTAGAAATGTACAGAATAACCTCAGGTCTGCATGCCATCAACCAAGACTGTAAGTGCAGCATCTGTCCAGATTAGATCATGCTACAGCCATCTCTAAGCAGTACAACCAGGGGTCACAGCCAGAAGCGACAAATTCAAACAGACACTGATGTCAGAAAACACTTCTTCTCAGACAGATCCGCTCCTATCTGGAACAAGCTATCAGATGCCACAGTCTATTCTCTAAGCATAAACATGTTTAAGTGTAATTTTAAAAAAGACATTGGACACCAAGTCAGAACAGAAACTCAAAACCACAGTAGGACTCAATAGGTTGACCTCACTAACCTAATATTATCCTGCTTGAAATACACATGTAAATCTAAATAGTGCAGAAGGAATCGATTTTTACTAAGCTTAACTTAGTATGACACAAGGCCAACTTGAAGTAAGAAGATTGTGCTACATTTATCTTTCAAGTGGGAAGGGCTGCCTTACTATAACCAGTGTTTTAAAAAAAATGCAACCTCATGTGTTTGTGAAATAAAACAGTATGAAAAATGATCAGAGGAAAAAAGTCACAGAACTCATGAACTTCCTTATCTTCCCATCCACAGGGGAAATGTCACTTTAACCCTGACCTATTTAATGAACTGTGGTTATTTTAACATATGTAATGTCACAACATTATGTAATTTGTTATCAATGTGTATGTCATGTATTGCCAATAACTGACAGACATAAATATCACCTTGCTTTGTCTTAAAATGGGATTTTTTTGCAAACATGTAATGACATAAATTGTGTTGTCAGTGTGTACAAGACATGTATTGTCAGTGAAATAGTGTCTTTCATTTACCTTTGTCATGAAGTTGAAAAGAGGTATATGTTTTTGGTCGCATCTGTTTGTATGTTTGTTGCTGACACAAACTAAGGGATCAATTTAGCATAAACTGACATTGCAAATTGCCCCCCCCCTCTAGAAAACCTATTTAGGGAGGAAGTTTTTTCTAGACATAAGGAGTAAATGTTTAAATTTCCAGCCCTCTAGATCCATTGGTGCGGCCTGTATGCATAATACATACATAGTGAACAGTGGTAGATAACCTAATCCAGTAGAGAAGAGACTGAAAAGTTATCAAATTCTTCTTATGAAGATTTTATTTGAATTGGGGTTTGTAAACAAAAGGCAGGAAATATTCTGATCAGACAGGAATTTTTTTAATACTGAGGAAGCCCTATAATGTTATCTGCTTGTTATTGTTATAAAATCAGTTAGTCCAAAACACTTTATTTATAGTGATCACAATAAGCGGCTTCCGCTATATATCTTTCACAATGTTAGCAGCCAGTTAATGTTATCTAAAACAGTGGTCCACAACCACAGGTCGCGGGTTGGTACTGGACTTCAAAGCATGTGCTACAGGGCCACAAGTAAACAATATGAATTGTCGTTATTTATTTGTAAAATAAAAACAAAATTCATATTCTTGGATCTTAATATTAAATTTGTTAGATAAAACCTTTTAGAAACGAAATTGCATTAGTCACGTATAAGTGATTTATAGTTGACTTAAGACATATATTCCGGTCCTGATTAACACTTCCCACCGTTGGCCGGTCCGTAAGAATATTGTCAATATTACAATACAATATAACCGGTCCACGGTGCAAAATTGGTTTTGGATCCCTGGCCTAATGGATACAAGCGTTAGTTAATTATACATAGTTTATCTGGGGTCTGGAGTTCAATCTATTGGTGTACCAATATGTGCCCTAGGAAGATACAGAAGAATAAATGGATAGATAGATAGACCGATAGATGGAAGGATTATCTCGGTGTGGAAACTGTCATTTGGGTGCATAGAAATAAGAATTCTGCCTTATCACGTCATCGCTGTATGATTGACAGGTCAACATTTGGAATTTCAAAATAATGGCTATTGAAATGTTAACAAGTTAAATAGGAATTTACAATTGGTAAACAATGACAGTGGTCACGTAACATGTTGCCACATATTAATGTCATGCGTCTGTAATTGAAGAATATCCGTGTTAGTTTAATAATTTCAGGTATAGCTATAGCAGACAAATGAACTCAGGGCGCAGCTCTCGACTGGGACTTTTATAGGTACGTGTCGGATATAAAATTATCCATCATTTGATTTCATATCCTTGGATATTAATATTAAATTTGTCCGATAAAACCTTTTAGAAACGAAATTGCATTAGCCACGTATAAGTGATTTATAGTTGACTTAAGACCTATATTCTGGTAATGATCCCTGTAGATTGGTCCACAAGAATATTGTCAATATTAAATTGGTCCACAGTCCAAAAACGTTTGGGGACCCCTGTAGTAGATCAATAGACTGACGACAAAGTTCATGTGTCTACTATAAGTGCCAGATAGGTGAGTCTCATTATCACAAGCTTACAAGAAGAAAATTACTGTATTACTGTCAAAGATGCTATTTTTCAAAGACCGCTGGGGAAGAGAGAGAGAAGCAGGGTAGGGGTACGCAAAAGGGTAGGGGTGAAACAAAAATATTCGCTAAAGGGCAGCGCCTGAACTCGGATGTCGAGAAAAGAAGGAAGTGAGAAAATAAAATGAGGTGGAATTGAACATTATGATTTGGTGATTTGTTTATAAAATAAAAACATTTCATATCCTTGGATCTTAATATTAAATTTGTTAGATAAACCCCTTTAGAAATGAAATTCAGTGTATTAGCCACTTATAAATGACTTATAGTTGACTAATCACCTATATTCCAGTCGTGATTACCACCGCCAGTCCCTGCCTGCTGGTCCGCAAGAATATTCTCAACAATAAACTGGTCTGCAGTGCAAAAACAGGTTGGGAACCCCTGATCTAAAAGACCCTGACCCAAAGTGATCACAATAAGCGGATCCCTCTGTAGTTTTGAATCCAGTAAACCAGAGGCAGTAAACATGTAATTTGATATATGATGGGCTTTGAAGCCACCAGCAAAGAGGTCATTAGAATAAACTTGAAAACCTTTCGGTGACACTTTTCACCTTGTAACATAAAAGGATATAAAGATATACAGGCCAAAGAGGAATATGCAGTAATTTATAAACATCAATCATTTCCTGAGGAACAGGGCAGCCCTAGGGTTCCTGGTGCCCCCCTAGGAAAATTGAACTTCAGCACCCTTTAGAGTATAGTATTAGCATTCTATCTCACTGAACTAGCTATGCCAGACTGAGCTGGTCATTGGTCATGAGAATTTCCTTTTCTAATTGCTTCTCTTCGTTTCACCACAACAGAAAGTATTTAATTGCCAGATATTCCTGAAAAATCTGACTTCACATCTGGGAATTTCCTTTGTCACTTGTTTCTCTTAGTTTCACCACAACAGAAAGTATTTAACAGTCAGATATTCCTGAAAAATCTGACTTCACATCTGGGACTTTTCTTATTTCTAACAGTTTTTATTGGAAAGTCCTACTGTCTCAGACGAATGGGACTATTTGGCAAAGCCTGTTTGGCGTGGCTGTTCTGTTTAATTTACTCCAAACAAACAAACTGAAATACGAGAGCAAATTTAAGTAAATACTGTCATTTAATTTTTTTTTAACTTTAAGTTTTATTTCAAGCACAAAATATTTTTTTCAATAAAGTTAAATTTACAGTTTTAAGGTTTTTTAAAGATTCACCTTTGAATGATGATTAATCAAGCTACATTTTTTCTTAGCCAAAATGTCAGTCGCCAAATGGGATTATGCCAAAATAGGTTTAATGCCTAAACACTCACACCAGAATGCCCGGGCCAAATTAGCTCCGTCAAATAGTACCCAAATGCGACTGCCCGTGTTACAGGTACCTAGGGCCGGCCATGCTGCGGAATTTCAACAAACCAACTGAACAACTATTTGCTTCTTTCTCTGTATTGATGCTGAACAAATAGGATTTGAGTTTCTGTACATTAAATAATGTAAGTAAAGTAAAATATACAAAGAGAAATCATCTAGTTACTAGTAAAACAGGTCTGGTTAGTCATTCAATAGAAACCATCACGTGACCAATGTCCTTTGGCAGCATGCCATGTTGGGGATGATAAATTAAAAAATTGCAAAAAGGGGTGATCAATGAATAAGTTATTCTCTCGCATTTTGTTGGACAGTGATCACTAAAAAAGTCTGAATTTTCAAATAACAAACGGACACATAAACTTACATTGTGATTTGAACCACCCACTAAGAAGTAAATGTTGAAATCTTCAGCCTTCTAGCACAATTGGTGCGGCCTGTACGTGTCATACATACATAGCCAGCCAGCCCAACTTGAAAACTGAAAGAAACTTATGTTGACAGGTTTGGTGGCAGTTCTGGTTGATGGTTTCTAATACCCATTGCTTTGCTAGCAGTCTACCTAGGGGTGGAATTTGAAGTGTTTGAAAATAACTCCTGGAAATTGCCTGAAGTGACCATCTTCAGCACTTAAGCAAATCTTGCTCTCACAGACACTCAAAAGAAAGTTTAATTCAACCTTATTTTATTTTCATGCCTTTCTTCTTTTCTCAATGGTCGAGTTCAGTTGTTCTCCTTTAGTGGATATCTTTGTTTCACTCCCTACCCTTTTTGCATACCCCTACCTGGCATCTCTCTCCCCGTCCTCTTCAGGGTCTTTGTGTTGTGATTCCGTTCTCAGAAGCTTTCCTCAACTCTTTTCAACATAAAATCTTTATTTTTAAAGTGTGACAGACTATAATATAGATAGATAGATGTGTGCTCAATGAGTTTTCACACCAGTTCTAACTGGTGACTTTCACTGGAAATCAAGTGACAGCAAGTCTCCTCAATACTCCAGGACTCTCCTCAGTATTCTAGCTGATTTTAGTAATGCAGTCATCCTCAGATTTCCCATTTTTCCAAACTCTTCTTTACAAAGTGCTCCAACAATGATGGACACAAATGTCACCTTCATGTTCCAGGATTTCTTCAGTTTTCTTGCAAGATATTTGTCCAGCTTTTCAACTTCTTTCAATTTTATTCCGTGCTCTTTTGCAGGGCTTCTCAACCCTTTTTCACGACCCCCCCCCCCTTCGCTTGTTGGTATAGTTGTAATCTAACAGTAAATAAACATAACAAATAAAAAAACCCAAAAATTGTCAAAAATTGCAACATATTTATAATTAATCACTGTTACCCACAACAGACCAGTTTAAACACTGTTGCTGGGTTTAGGTTATTCATGTGTTCTGACATTTATATTTATCTATCTATGTATCCAAACTTCGCCCAGCCCTTACCGTTCATAGCAGAAACTTGAAATTGTGCACACACACACACACACACACACACACCCCTCAATGAGTAGGGAAAACATTTTTTTTTTGCTTTTTGAAAATTTCCCACCAAAATAGGTTTTTAGATGGGGGTTCAATAAGTAATGAAAGTTTATGCTAAATTGGTCACTATTTTCTATTCAGACCTATTTTAGTGATCACTGCCTAAGAAAAGGCGAGAGATGCAACTTATTCATTGATCACACTTTTTCCAACTTTTTAATTGATCACCCCCAACACAGCATATATGGGTGGCGGTGATTCATAATTTCCCTTGGAATGCTAGTCTATAATAAGTTTTCCTGTGTTTATTACGGAAAAAAATTACTTCTTAGAAATGAATTACTAAAACAAAATTTAAAAAAAAAAAAACATTAGTGAATAGCATCAAGCCACTTTACAATAAGCAGCAGAAGCGGACATTTTTGTATTTAGTTGCAGGATTATTCTTTAAAAATGTTTTTTCAAATATTTCTGTGACCCCCAATAATCTTTACGCAACCTATCTAGGGGTTGGGAACAACAACATCCATAATCTGACAGATTTTATTCTTCTTGTTCATAATTAATAAATCTGGTCTTCTAGACTGGACTGGGTGATCCATTTGAATTTCAAAGCCACAACGAATTCAATGTTTTTGGTTTTTTAATAAGACAGCCTTTTCTGGTTTGTACATATATCATTTGTTTGAATGGTTTTCGACCCAGTCATGCCTCAGTTTCTGAGTTAGTCCAGCTGGCTGGCTATGTATGTATGCATGCATGACGCATACAGCCCGCACCAATGGAGCTTACTCCTAGAAAAAACTTTTTTTTGTTTTTTTAACCCCCCCATCTGTCTGTTCACACAATATCTCCAAAAGTTCTCAATGAATTTCAATTAGATTTTGTGGAAGGGTTGGCCATAGGGTAAGACAGAAGTGATTGAATTTTGGGGCAAATTCAGGAATTTGCTTTTGATTGAGAGATATTTTTCCATTTGCTATTTGCTCATGTCTGACCAACAACAAAAAGTTCTAAATGAATTTCAATAAAATTTTGTGGAAGGGTGAGCCGTGGACTAAGGAAGAAAATGATCAAATTTTGGGGCGGATCCAGGATTTTGTTTTTGATTGAAAAGATTGAATACCTATAAGGTTTTAAAAGTACATATTTGAACACCTATGAAATTTATATATCGTAATATTGGGCAGTAGTTTTTGTACCGGACACTCCCTGCCCTAATAGAAACATATTAGCTCTAATGGAACAGTACTTCCAATTTTCATGTAATTCAAGCTCAGAACAAAATACATAATATTTATTTAACACTTGAAAAACGCAAGAACTGGGTAATCAAATGATTTTATTTAGAAGAGATAAAATACTGCCCTAAGTGATTTGTCAATATTTGACAGACACACACACGCATCACACACCATATCTACAAAGTTATAGTTGTCTACGTCTTCCTTAGTGGGCCATTCATATGGATTACAATCTCTTGAATACTCAGGTTGCATAAAAGAAATTTCTAAAACTGCATTACTTTAGTTATTTGGCCAACAAAATAGCGATCAACATCTTTTTATTTTTTTAAGAGGTAGCAACGTTATATGTTACCACCACCCAGTCAGTTTGTTTGTGGTGTTTTTTTTATACTGGTCAGAAAAAGGTTCTGGTCTTAGTAACATGGCGGTCCAGTAGATTTCTTGGAATTTTGGTCAAACATTACACCAGAATTGTGTTTTATTAACAGATCTACAGAGTTCATGCATAGCAATCCATCTTGTAATAATATTGGCCATAACACACATTTGGGAAGTCCAGGAGGGACACCATTTTGAATTTCTTTAAAAACTGCCAATTTTCAGAGTTGTATTAGAAAATGCTTTAATAAACTCATGCTACCTAAAATCTAAGCTCCAGACATCAGAAAAGCATATTTCAACCCTGTGCTAAAATTTAAATATGCAGCAGTTGTTAGAGAAATGAAAAAAATACAGAAAATATGTTGCTAACTTTCTTCAATGCTTATTGGTCCAAGTTGCCTGCGTGGTTCAAGTAACCCTATTTTACGCTACTCCTTATTATGTCTAGAAAAAAATCCCCCTCCAAAATAATTTGGGGGGGGGGGGCTTCAATTTACAATGTAAATTTATGTTAAATTGGTCCCTTAGTTTGTATCTGGCAGCATACACACTTGTTTTTTTTTAATTTCAGATTTTTTATTGATGATCAACAAAAGGTGAGAGAAGTAACTTATCCATTGATCACCCTTTTCAATTTTTTATATGGCATGCTGCCAAAAGATGTTGGTCACGTGACGGTTTCTATTGAGGTATATATTCAGGGTAGGGGGAAAAAGATATATCCGGATGTTGGTTGTCAGGTAAAGGACTCGTCCTAAACTGTCTCTGTTCATATGATCGATCCCATAGATCCCCAGCCTCTATAAAATTCCAACTTTCAACCCCCCACCCCCACTCGCCCTCAATGAGAATGCCTGATCCAGGGGAAGGAAAATGCCCCGTTTGAAACCCCTGCGAATACACTTGCTGCTGATGATTTTTAATAATGTTATATTAACTATGAATTGTAAACTGTTACCTTTAATGTCACGAATGGCCTACGTTTCTGTCTCTACAGACAATGGGGTGTACCCCTCCATGGCGCATGCCTGGGTGAAGGGTATGGAGATCCTGGGATGCGCAGTCGTCAGAATCCACCTCTTGGCCTTCGATATGTTTGGCTGCAGGAGATGCCGGAAGGATGTCAAATTGGGTGTAAATCCGTCTTAATGGTTTGGAATCAGAGTTGTCCTTCTCGTAGACTGTGCTCTCTAGCCTTGGGAAGGCAACCAATCTGCTCTGCTATTTTACCCATAGCTGGCAGGAGAAGAGATGGATTCATGCCTTCCCAAAGGGCATTAGTGTGAAGTGAACATAAACAGCCTCAACCAGAGATTGTCCGTGCCATTACTGCCATGCCAATCGGACCTCCTTAAAGTAGTACACCACTGGAAACTGCTCCTGAGCTCTTCTGTAGTGGAAACCACGTTTGCTACATTTATTTATTTAAAAACTTATTTAAACTTCAATTTTTATTATTATTGGATGAAGTATTGTAATACACCACTTTTATTAAATTTGACTAGTTTTTACCTTCATCCTAATTTCAGTTGCTTTTATACAACTTATTAATTCAGGCCACTTATTATTGGAGGAAGTATTGTAACAAACCACTTTTTATTAAATTAGACTAGTTTTTACCTTCATCCTAATTATAGTTGTTTTTTTATACAACTTATGAATTCGTTGCCATAGAAACTGTGGCCCGAAATAATAAGTTGTATTAAAAAAAAAAAGGGAGTGTGTTTATAAGTGTAAATCAGCTTCTGCTAATCCATGAAGTCTTTGTTGCCGATTGGTAAAAGCAGCTAGGCGTAAACTAGTCTCTCTCTGGCAATGATGGTATGAGTTTGATTCTCATCAAAGGCTGTCTTTATTTCCGATTGCGCTGTTATTCGTTGCCATAGAAACAGTGGCCCAAATTAATAAGTTGTACAAAAACAGCTAAAATTAGGATGAAGGTAAAAACTAGTCTAATCTAATAAAAAGTGGTGTGTTACAATACTTCATCCAATAATAATAAAGATTGATTTATAAAAGTTGTATAAAAACAACTAAAATCAGGATGACAGTAAAAACTAGTCAAATTTAATAATAAAAAAAAAGTGGTGTGTTATTTAAACTTATTTATCTATTTAAAAATCTAAAGTTGAAAGGGAGTAACTTTGATCGGTAGTTATTCCCATTGTTATTAACATCTAAACTTTCTTATATAAAACTAAGAGTTAAAGAATTTGCTTGTATCATACTAACACTATTTGTTTATTGTAAATTTCATTATCTTCTTTAGATTTACAAGGTCTGTTCGACTGCCTACTATTTGTTAATCACTGTCATCTATCTTTGAGTATCAATCAGGTTATTTTGAATGTTCAAGGTTTTGTTGCATATTTTTATAGCTGACAACTAAAACACCCGTTGCTTTGCTAACAATATACCTATATACCATTACTGGGTTGCAAAGTCCTGCTGACTGGGTTGTGGGTTCACAATGTATAAATAAAGAGTTAGTGAGAAAAATATTGGTGACAATGAAATAAATCAGATTTGAAATATGAATATATCTAATAATCTTATATTACCTTTGTTATCAATAATTTATTTGTTAAACTTATTAAATCATAACAGAAATAGGAGCCTCGGCATCGTTGAAAAATGACAATTGCTATATATCATTAAGAGTTTATACTCTTTGTGTCATCTTACAAGTGAGAATTCAGATGTCACCAAAATGCACATGTGAACATTTTGTGTAATTGATGTATGGGCGTCCGCTAGGGGGTGCAAACAGGGCATTTGAGCCTGTATCAGGTCCTCTCTCATCATATTTTTATAAACCAAGTTTTGAGTCTTCCTTTTTCTCCAAGTTCAGGATGTTCCTCCCGCAGACAAAGATGGCTATACAACACTATCTCTGACTCCTGTGTTTTCTCTAATATACTGTGCTGTCTTGTGATCCTATCATGTGATGCATAAATAAATAACTAAATAACTAAAGAGTAATTGAGAAAAATATTGGTGACAATGAAATAATTAAGATTTGAAATATGAATATATCTAATAATCTTATTAATACCTTTGTCATCAATAATTCATTTGTTAAATTTATTAAATCCTAGCAGAAATCGTAGGTTTCTGTTTGGTTTCTGCAAGATGAGGGTGCTTGTACTATGCATTTGTACATGATAGATGTTAGGGGGCCCTTGAAGTTATTGCATGAAATCAAACTGGGTCCATTCAAAAAATATTGGTGACAATGAAATAATTAAGATTTGAAATATGAATATATCTAATAATCTTATTAATTACTGCTACTCACAACACTGGTTTTTGGGTTTAGGTATTCATGTGTTCAAACATTTATATGCATCTATGTATCTGGACTTCGCCCAGCCCTAACCGTTCATAGTAGAAATTAGAAATTTTGCACACATGAAAGAAAAACAGAAGTAAATACATAAATCATATTGTTATTGCTTCTCTTCATAAATCTTTGACAGATCATATATCTGCGTGACGTCATGTGATGTCCAATCGGGACCACCTTTGCAAAGTTGTACCCATTGCTTACTATAACGTAGATTTGAAATTTTATAATTAGAGTAGTAGTAGTATTTTCTATAGTTTTGAGAAGGGTCATTACTATGGATTATTGGGTTCTGTGCAGATCTAAAGTAGCAAGGATGAGATATTTACCTCTTATAAATCCATTTTCACAAATTTTAGGAGCTGTTATATGAAAAATTGTGTTATCGCCCATCAAAAAAAACAAAAAAAAAACAAAAAAAAAAAATCACCATTCTCAACAGAATATGAAGAAATGCAATTGTTAGCAGTTTTCCAGAAAGAGATAAACCTTATGAATAAGAAACAACAGTTTTGGATTTAATGTTATTTTAAAAAAATTATAGAGCTATAAGTGTTCAAATGGTTCTTCGGATGATTGAACTACTAGTTGTTTGTGTTGTAAACACAATGTTTCGGCCGATTCATTCTTCAACAGGTGTAAAATCCGAGTGTAATGGGTTAAACAGAAGTTATGTTTAAAGGGGGGGGGATAACCCTTATAGCACAGGTCCCAGGTGTTTCTGTGTCTTTGTTTTGTCGTGTTTAGCTCTTTTGAGAAGTGGAAGCCACATCGGGTTGAAATCCGCACTTGTCTGGCTAATGCATTTAGTCGACATTTTGATGTGCACTACCTCTTTGATTTTTCTCTGCTTCCAACAACGTTCTCTGTTAATATTCTGGATGTCCCTTCAAAGAGAGGAAGATGCTGACAAACCTAAACCCGACAAGACAATGACACAGAAACACCTGAGTAGTAGTAGTAGTAGTTGTTGATTTTAGGTTGAAGGCATAAATTCCCATCGAGTTATTTTTTCACTCTAATTATTGGAGACCCAGTTTTGCTTTGTGAAATTTCTATGGCTTATAATGATGTCGACATGCCTCAGTGATTTGTGAAAAAAGAAATGTTATGTACAGACATAAGGAGTAAATGTTAAATTTAGCTTCATTGGTGTGGCCTGTATGCGTGATACATACATAGCCAGCCGGACCAGCTTAAAAACTTAAAAAGAAACCTATGTTGACAATTTTGGTTGATGTTTTCTAATACATTAAACATATTAATTTGTTTAAGTAGCCCACACCATGATGAACGCGTACTTTGTTAAGCCAACATTAAGTTTCATTTGTGACGAGGAAGTTATTTGCCCTGTCCTTTAATAACCTTCCTGTTCGAATTAAGAAGATTATTTCCTTCTTAGTTTTTTTCCTTTTCCTTTTTTTAAAAATACTTTTCATCTTAGGTAACTTCCCACTAAGGTAACATGTCCAAAGTTTCTGCGTGACATCAGCTGAATTCCAATCGGGACCAACATCGCTAAATTGTGCCCAATCCTGTTCGGTACATAATTGTGCCTATAAAAGGAAATCATACTGCTCATTCTATGAGCAATAGGTAAAAGAACAAGTCTGGTTGCTGCAGGGTCAAACGCCACTCCTCCTATTCCGACTGAAGATGATTACTGCAACCTTTGTATTGGGTATATTATAAAATTATAAAAATATATATTTTTTTGTATAAATATATTTATTAGAATGAAATAAGCCTGGGCATATCTGTATGATAAATTTTCGTTAATATCTAAGACTTGTCAATTTAGTTCAGTCGGTAAGACAGCTTCCTGGTAATCAGTTGGTCATTCAAATCACTGTAGGTGAATGCAAATTTTACATATCGGTTTACACACCTAATTTTGGTGAGGATTGTTCTTGTACTTGTTAAGTTAACTCCAGACTTTGTACTGAAGTTTGACAAAATCATTAAATTTAAATTATTGCATTACCTATGATTTGAATCAAATTTTATCTGGTGACTTTTTGGGTAAAAAACGATGAAATCTTAATCACTGCTACCCACAACAGACTGGTTTAAACACTGTTGCTGGGTTAAGGTTATTCATGTGTTCAGACATTTATATGTATCTATCTATGTATCCGGACTTTGCACAGCCATAACCGTTCATAGTAGAACTTGGAATTTTGCACACACACTCCCCTCAATAAATTGAGGCAAATCTTTTTTTTGTTTTTTTTAAAAATTCCCCTCCAAAATAGGGATTAGAGGGGGGGGTCAATATACAATGGAAGTTTATGTCAATTGATCCCTTAGTTAATGTCCAGCAGCATTCTCACTTGTTTATTTTGACAATTTGGACTTTTTAGTGATCACTGCCCACCACCACTGTTTAATTTACAAGGTAAAAAGAAGCATATATAGATGCCAGTGATTCATAATTTTCCTTGGAATGTTAGTTTTTAACATTTTTATCTTAGAATAAATCTTAGAAATAAACTACTTAATAGGGTAATGTATAAAATGCTAGATAAGGCTGTTAAAGAAATTATGCTATATACAACCCTCGAGATAAAATGTAAGCTGTTTATCGAATTTAAAAGGCTTTTTATCTTTAAGAATATGCAATAAGTAAATAAACCAACAACTAGATATTTAAACTAAGCTAAGTAGTTTAGATGTAAGGATGTTACATCTGATAGATAAAAAGTCTATTTATGGGGTAGGACAGTCCTACTAGGACTTTTAAAGGTTTAGTTTTTTACGAGACAACCAGGTGTGACATGTTGGGTCATCGTTTGGGAGAAAATTAGTTCAATCTCATGTGACCGGAACGAATCTGGATTTGTTATACTTTTTCAAATAAATAACAGAGACTACTCTATAATTAGTATTTAATAGAAATCTCACTTGTCAAATCGGTCATTATAATATAGATAGGGCTGAGCGCAAATGCAGACCACACACTATTAATCACCGCTACCCACAACAGGCCGGTTTACACACCGTTGCTGGGTTAAGGTTATTCATGTGTTCTGACATTTATATGTATCTATCTATGTATCCGGACTTTGCCCAGCCCTTACTGTTCATAGTAGAAACTTGAAATGTTGCACGCACAACTAAATAGGTTTTTAGAGGGGGGTTCAATATGCAATGTAAGCTAAATTTATGCTAAATTGGTCACCAGTTTGTGCTCGCTTGTTTTTGGGAAATTCAGACCTTTTTTTAGTGATCATAGCCCAACAAAAGGTGAGAGAAGTAACTTATTCATTGATCACCCCTTTTTTCAACTTTTTAATTGATCACCCCCAACACAGCATATGGCTGTGATTCATAATTTCCCTTGGAATGCTAGTTATTATTAAGTTGCAAATCACCCAGAGATTCTTTTTGCATTTTTAAAGTCTGTACATTTTAGGGGTAGCTTAATTCAATACCTCCGGCTACAATGCTCCATTTGGGTGTTTTAGAGGCCACAGATAAACACAATCAGACTCTTAGTTTTATAGATGGTAGATTTTCAAGAGAACAATTAAAAGATTTTTGCTGAAGAAAATAATTCCTACCCACCGTCTCAAACTATGCACTGGTTCCCTGTAAACGAATTCCGTATTTTTTCTGGCCGTTGTTTGTGGGTTCGATCCTCATCGGATCTTCCAGTAGAGATGGTCTGATACAAACTTGTAACATTCTTGTTGTGTTTAGGGCCTCTATTAGCTTTGTTCGTCTTTCTGTTCTAGTGAGATTAGAATCCGTTTTTAAAATCGTAACAGTGTTTAAGCATGTTAAGAAAAGAAGACGGAACAAGATAACATGTGTGACAGGGCTGTTCGCCTGGTAAGAACTGAGCCTTCCCCGTTCCCACTTCCGGTCTGCATTTTCTGGGACCGGAAACAGAATGGGGGCTGCTGGGAGCTTGCTTCAACACACATATATATATATATATATATACACATTACACAACTCATGCTAACTTATTATATACTTATATAATGAGCAGTGTGACCTTTTTGTTTTTCTGTCTGTTTAACACTGGACTCTTCCACTCAGGAGTAAAAGTTTTGCTGATAAAAATACCTCCTACCCACTATTTCAAACTATGGACTTTTGAACTGAAACAAATTCCCCTTCTTTCTTTTTTTAAATTGTTTCATAGAAATTCAGATATACCCGTGAATCTTTTCACATGTATTACCTAGTTATAATAATAAATACAGCTTTAATTTTAGATTTTGTAAAAGATTTTATGACTGCGTTTTACTTTCTGTTTAAAGGGGGGGGGGAAACACTTGAAGATAAGATGGTTTCGTGTGTCATGGAAATAGATGTCAAGGTTGAAAATATTAGGTACATCTTAGCGAAGGTGGTCCCGACTGGACACCACGTGACATCACTCAAATATGCAATCTGTTGAAAATTTATGAAGTAACACAGTAACAATGATTTCATGAAAATTGAATTATTAGACTAATTAAAAGTGAGTGTCTAGAAAGAAAAAAAAAACAGTCCTTTTTATTAAAGCGACAGGTCTGGTTAGTCACTCAATAGAAACCGTCACGTGACCAACGTCTTGGGGGTGATCAATTAAAAAGATTGGAAAAAAAGGGTGATCAATGGATAAGTTATTGCTCTCGCCTTTTGTTGGGCAGTGATCACCAAAAAAAAAAAAGTCTGAATTTTCAAAAAACAAGCTTGAATGCTGCCGGACATAAACTAGCAACCAATTTAGCATAAACTTACATTGCAAATTGAACCCCTAACAAAAGCAATTTAGGGGAGGAATTAAAAAAAAAAAAGGAGTAAATGTTTAAATGTTTAGCCCTCTAACTTCATTGGTGTGGCCTGTACGTACATAGCCAACCAGCTAGACCAACTTCAAAACTGAAGAAAACTATATTGATAGTCTTCGTTGATGGTTTCTAACAAGAATTTTGAAATTAGTATGTCTAAGCCACTAAATTTATGGAAACCAATCTTTTTTTTAAGCTATTAATAAAATAGGCCCTTCTCTGTGCACTAGTTAATGAAGGGTCGCCTCTTAAAAAATTAAAAATAAATTTTGGCAAGTAATTTACCTCTTTCAACGAAGTTGTAAAGAGGTATATGTTTTTGGTTGCATCTGTTTGTTGGTTTGCATTTTTTTCTGTCTGCAAGATATCTCCAAAAGTTCTAAATGAATTTCATTCAGATTTCCTGGAAGGGCAGACAATAGGCAAAGGAAGAACTGATTGGAATGGACGCATGCACAATTACATCCCCTACATCATAGTTTTAGGTCCCAAGCACATAATATTGCCAAATTTCCCTGTCCGCAAGATATCTCCAAAAGTTCTCAATGAATTTCATTCAGATTTTCTAGCGACATTGACACGGACAGAGGTATGCCCTCTGTGCTTTCTAAAGACCTTTGTTTCCTCAGGAAATTTGTCAGTTTTGAAAATTAATTAATTTTTTAAGCTTTTAGGAGGTGGCATTCTATTTACAATGTAACTATAATGCTAAACTGGATTTTTACTTTCCGTCCATCATATGGAGGTACAAAATCAAAGTATTCGGTTACTTCTCTTGTGAAGGTTGTTAACTAGTGTCCCCTTCAGTGGTATGAGATGTGAGTTCAAGTCCAGTCCAAGGATAATTCTTTGTTCCAAATTCCTTCAATTTAATAGAGTGTGACATCTTCAGCCAACTTCTGGTTCCAATGCATAGGGGAAATCGTCACTTTTTTGGTTATTTCAACTGCAATTACATACAGTTTGTCAGTATAGGACAGCCAGTTTATACTGAATAAGAAATGTTGATAAGTTTTAATCATTTTATTTATTTTTCATTAGTTTTTCCCCTCCGAAACTTCGAGCAGATGAGCACTAAGCAGCTATGGTTCAATTAAACTAATGCGGGGCCTGTAACATATGTTATAAAGGTGTCCTAAATATTTTCTTTTAAAAACACACATAAATATTAGAACATAAATTTTTTGTTTTACTTGCATAGTAAAGTAATAACTTTTAATTTCCAATACAGTATGATATGAGAAATGTGTCTGATATTTCAGTAATAGTATTAGAAACTGTCAACCAAAATTTACAATGTAAGTTTATGTTAAATTGATCCCTAGTTTGCATCTGCTTGTTTTTGGAAAATTTGAAAAAAAAAGGCGAGAGAAGTAACTTATTCATTGGTCACCCATTTTTTTTAATTGATCACCCACAACACGGAATGCTGCCAAAAGATGTTGGTAACATGAAGGTTTCTATTGAGTGACTAAGCAGACCTGGTACATTGTGTTTGTTTTGATCTTTGTGCAGCGGCGGTTGCAGCAAGTTTCAAATACACTTTCATATTTATACGTCGTATAGGTATCACAGACACCACACTTTCAATAATTATTGTATTAAAATAATAACCCCAATTAAAAGGTGATGATTTGCTAAAATCAGTAACTTTAAACATGCAGTCGCATTTCGTGTGAGACTCCCGCATTTTGAAGCCAAGTGCTGCCCCCCCCCCCCGCATGTAATGAATTTGTACAAATCTCCCGCATTGAAAAAAAAAATATGCCTATAAAAGATTTTTCCCTCCTATTTGCAGACCTAAGTCTCCCGCTTTTTGTTGCTTATCTTGGTTTAAAGTTATGTTAAGAGAGGTTGGAAAGCATTTGGTATGAATAGAGACATTCTGAAGAGCACCTGTGCCTAAAGTGTAAAGTATATAACAGTTGCATAATACCAGCCATGACTTATGAATGTGGAACATGGAAACTAACAATACAAGCTGAAAACCAACTCAGAATAGCACAGAGAGCCATGGAAAGAGCAATGCTAGGGATAACTAAGAGATAGAAAAAGATCAACATGGATCAGAGGGAGGACTAGTGTGAAGGATATTATACAAATAATTAAGCCGCAAAAATGGAGATGGGCTGGTCACCTAGCAAGGAGTGATGACAATAGATGGGGGAAAAGACTAACTGATTGCTGCCCATGGGACAGTAAATGAAGTAGGAAAAGACCAGATACAAGATGGAGGGACGAGATAGAAAAGTTTGCCGGTAAGACGTGGCTGAGGTTAGCACAAGATAGATTGTCATGGAAGGAGATGGGAAAGGCCTTTGTCCAGCAGTGGACTTATAACGGCTGATGGTGAGATTTTCAATACACTGAAATAGCTGTTTTAAAGCTTGTAGAATTGGTTTTGAGAAAATTCTAAACCTTGAGAGTTAAATTGAGAATTTCTAAACCTTGGCAGGTCTTCGACACGAGTCGATAAAAAGGACTGAAACTAGTAACCCATCAATTTTCTTTGTTTGTGTTATTAAGAAGAAGAAAGATTGCAGAAAATTTTAAATCAAAAAATTATTTGCGTTAAAAAAATTTAAAAAAAAACAAAAAAAACTTATCAAAATTTCTTATTCAGTATAAACTGGCTGTTCTACACAGACAAACTCTGCGAAATTGCAGGCACAACAACAACAACAACAACAAAAAACGACGAAAAAAAAACTATAAAAACAAGCAAGATTTCCCCAATGCAGAACTAGTAGTAAAATCTTTTAGCTTGGAACCGGAAGTCGGCTGATGATGTCAGCACTTTGCCACTATTGTTTCGCTTTAAACTTATGAAACACCCTGGATGTTAAAGACAAACGCATTCTGAAATTACCTGTGTGACGTATGTTAATATTATGTTGAGGTCATGGTTACTATTTTTTGTTTAAGTCGTTTCAAAACCTCAACGAACAGGTGAATTAAAAATGTACTGTCTTGGCACAACATCGAGAAAGTGGTCCCGATTGGTATTCATCAGACGACGTGACGTAGTAGACATGCGATCTGTCGAAGATTTATGAAGCGAGACAAAACAGTTTAATTTATTCAAAGCAAATAATATAATTTATGTATTTACTTCTGTGTTTCTTTCATGAATTCTCTATCTATTTATTTTTTTATTTGTGTGCGCCGTTTTTAACATCGTAATTCTGATCGGGACCACCATCCCTACATTGTGTAAAAAGTTGTATATAAAAAGATCAAGAAGCGACGACCAACATGTTTACCTACTCGAGATTAGTCATGGGAACTTATCTAACAGTAGAGGGAAGGGTCAGGGTGGCCAGATATAGTTAGAGACGTTTCTGGCAAAAAACAAAAACAAATGGCCAAAAATGGCCGAAATGGCAACCTAGTAACAGCGTTGACGATTTAGCGCGTTTCGCCCTAGATTCAGCGCGTTTCTTGTTTTGGAAGTGCATAAAGCGCTAAATTAGCGTGTTTGCGCATAAAACATTATGGCCGATCTTGGCCGCTTTCTGGCTATTTTTTTGACCATTTCTAGTGTCATTTGGGCTGTTTGGGGCCATTTTGGGCTATTTAAAAAAATATTTTTTGAGTTGGCAACACTGCCTGGGAAGGGTAAGACAAATATTTGATTTGATATTTGTCCATTCACACAATGGATTAGGTAGACTGAAAAGCTGTATGGTAGGGGGGGATTACGTGATTCAGGTCAAGTAAACGAATATTTTCTAACAATTGAATAAGTCCAAGTTAAACAGGGAAGGATAGGACTTGGGAATTATTACGTGACATCGTGAAAGAAAGCTGGCTGGAGGGGGGCATATTTATTTCAGCATTGCTGCCTTAAGTACCCAATGTCTTTATCTTTAGTAAAGGTCATTTAGGTACCCCCAATTAGGGTAATTAGACCCTTTATTACCAAGACAGGCATTAGGTGTACGATACCAGGGGGTATGGAGAGAAACTGCCCCCCACCACAACTAGAAAATGTCCAGAAAATCAGTGTATTGGGTCAAATCGTGGAACATTTCGGGCAAATCAAGCCCTCGTGTCTCCCTTTAACCAAAGAGTTCCAATACCCCCTATGAAGGCAGGCGCAGATCCAGGTGTAAGGATCACCCCCTGCTCGGGTAAAGCACAATTTAAAAGATTAATATCAAACAATTAATCGGGAATTTTTAAAGATAGCAGACATTATTAAACCGACCACCGTAAAAGGGTTTCTGCTCAAAATCTGGGTCGGATGTACACACATGGGTACTACTGACAGTCGGGGTCAAGTATTTGTAAATCATATTATGATGGGCTAATCCGCCGGGGGGGGGGGGGGTCGGGAATTAGAATTTAATCTTCTTCTCAGATAATCCCAAAATAAATAAATAAAATTTCGCAGTTTCCCGCGTTATATTCTTCGTTTAGTAACGCATTTCAAACAGTACCCAGTTAACTTTAAAACCATTAACCGAAAAACTGTCAATAGGTTTCTTCAGTTTTCAAGTCGGCCCGGCTGTATCACGTGTACAGGCCGCTCCAATGGTGCTAGAAGAGTGAAATTTTCATTCTAATCTCCTTTGTCTACAAAAACGTTGTTTTTTTTAAAAATTAAATAGGTTTTTAGTGGGGAGTTCAATTTGCAATGTAAGCCTTTGCTAAATTGGTCCCTTAGTTTGTATCCAGCATCATTCACATTTGTTTGTTTTTGTGGGGAAATTCAGACTTTCTTTTAGTGATCACTACCTAACAACACGTCAGAGCAGTAACTTATCCATTGATCACCCCCTTTTCCCCCAAACCTTTTTAATTGATCACCCCCAACACGGCATGCCGTCAAAAGACGTAAATCACGTGAGGGTTTACTTTCTATTGTGTGACTAACCAGACCTGTTCAAATTTTAAGTCAATAATATCGCATCCATAAATGAAAAAGAAAAAAAAATACAAACACATTGTTTGGGAACATTCTTCTCCACATATGCTCCCGTAGATAAAAACGTTAAACATAATTGTTTAACTTTTTTGTATCTAATCTACAACAGCATAAATATCCCTCCCTTGTGCCTGTGATGTTAAGAAACTTGTATTTATCTTTAAATTGGTATTATCTTTAGTATAAAATGTCATTAGGTACCCGATTTAGAGTAATTAATTAGAGCCTTACAAGGTTACTTCATTTGTGCTTCTTGCACAATGATGACCAGATTCCATAAATATTTGAATGATTCAATCATTTAGATCCACAACAACAAAAGGTAAATTGGCCCGAATAGGTTCGTAAATTAGCAAAAACATTTATCTAACAATAAACTATGAAAATGAAAAATATTGCAAATTATTTTCAATTTCAATATATTTATTCATATTTATAACAATCTAAAATGCATATACACCTGAAAAACTACTAAGTTTTAGAAAAATTAATTTAAGGTGTTTTTTTATTTACAATGTAAGTAATGCTAAAAGGGGCACTTACTTTCCACCATCTTTACGGAAGTACGGCTTACATGAATGTTAGTTACTTTCATTAACATCAACCCCGAACACAACCCTAACAAATTTAAAATTATCAAAAAAATTTAAATTTCAAATTTTTAGACTGCCCATGCTCATATTTAATTTATTTATAACAATATAAAATCCCCACCTGAAACTACTACCAACAAAAATTAATTTTTCAAAGTTTTACCAGGTGGGTTTTTTTATTTTTTATTTACAATGTAAGTATAATGCTAAAATGAGCACTTACTTTCCGCCATCTTTACGGAAGTACGGCTTACATGAATTATCTTGTCTTCTGGTTACTTTCACTAACGAATTGACAAACCTATTGCGCAAATCATTTACCGACTTTTAATAATTTAACGCAAGAAACTGCAAGAATACAAGATCAAAGAAAGAAAGAATATATAACAACTTGTACTTACCTGTATGATGTATTTTGAATTTGGGGACGCATTCGCTTTGTCAATAACATTAGATTCTGTAATTGTGGCTCCTTTAATTTCGCCAGGTTTTTTCCCGATGTGGGTTTTGCAGTATATTTCCTCGTCAAGGTTTGCATTATTGTTAATATTATTATTATTATTTTTGCTGTTGTTCGGGTTGCAGAAAAAGGTCTGTTGGGTGAGGGGCATGCCGCATATCCGACATCGGAAACATTGTTTGTGGAACAGCTTGTTAGATCCGACCAGAATCCTTTTGTCATCCTCAGGTGGGACATTTTTGTTGCACCTGAGACAAGGATCAACTTCATCGGGTACGGCCTGTCTTTCAAACTTGTATTCATAGAGGGTGGCCCGTTCATAGGCAAAACTGTATTTAAAAGAAGGTTTGTCTTTAGTACTACTGGCTTCATCGATTTCTGAGGAGTTGTTGCTACCAACATTTGAGGATTGTACACTCATGATTATTAGGAAAAAAAAGAACGATCACGTTTTAAAGTTTAGAGACTGACGACACGTACGTGTATGCCGGAACTGTTTAAAACAGGTTGTCAATTACAGCTACCTTGATTAGTGCAGTTAAATGCGTTTAAAGGTTTCCCGTTCGGTTCAAAACCACACTGTTCATGGTCTTAATGTATTTTTTCAGTTAATTACTTAGTTACATTAATTTGTACAGCAATAATACCGTAACTACTTACATAAAAACCGCACCATTCAAGGTAATTCCGCCTGTATTGAAGAAACACAAATTTAAAAATTTCCGGTAACTTGAAAGTTGTTTATGAATTTAAACATTCAAGGTGCGTGTGGTTGATTTTTTAACGTCTCTCTTTGTTTGTTGTTCCAAAGTTCATCTTTGCTACATTCTTGTTTGGTTCGAAATCAAATCCATTGTGATGGTTACATTTAGCAAGCGAAACACCAAGCAAGCTATTAGTCAAGTGAATGGCAAGGTGGTACGTGAGTAAGTGTCGATGTTGCTACTTAAAGTTTGATTCAAACGTTGTTGTTTTATTTTTAGTCGAATGCCCAACTAACATGACCTACTTTAAAAACATACCTGAGTGACACAAGGTGTGTGTTTTTTCCTCTCTCACCTGCCCGCAATCCGGATTTTATTGATATACCAGTCAGGGAAACGGATTGTGGCTACATAACGACCGACGACGTATTATTGTAACCCCTGGGTATGTATGTATGTATGTATGTATGTGTGTGGGTGGTTTACCTTCTCAGCAGGCCTTACCTCGGATGAAAATTATCACATTTTTTAAAAAAAGGTGACAATTGAAAAACGTGATCAAAATTAAATTGAGCTTACTCTGAAATAAATTCTAAAATATCATTTAAAAAAAACAAAAACAATGAACACCTTTATTCATAGAGGCGTGGTTGCCATGGGGTGTATTTGAAAACGCCCCCTGCCCCATCAAGCATTATAAATAGTAGTTTTTCTACTGACAAATCTCACTTTATGTTGGAGGGGGCCCGCTCCCGGGACCTCAAATCTCTTCTACGCCTCTATTCATTTATTTATTTACAAGAAAAACAATCTGGATATAGTGTTTGGTACAAGTTAAATGAAAAGAAGTGGGAGCGCGGTCCCTCCTACACAGAGTTGCCAACTCAAAAATTATTTTCGCACTAGTTTGATTGCCGAAAATGGCCAAAAACCACCAAAAGAACACTAAAAATGGTAAAAAAAAATAACCAGAAAGTGTCCAAAAAGGGCCAAAATATTTATTTTGGCGCTTTTTGCACTTTCAAAACAAGAAACGCGCTGAATCTATTGCGAAACTCGCTAAATCGACAACACTGCTCCTACAGAGCTAGTAGTATTGCTTTATTTTCGCATCTCCTACTCAAACATAGCCGACATTCCTGCTGTAGCATGTTAGGGTTAGGGGTAAGTAGGTATGTACAAAAGTGAAAACAAATTTCAAGCGTGTAAGTGACATCTGATTTAAAAAAATGTAAGGTAGACAATTCAGTACACATATATTTGAGTGAAAAAAATAAACAAGATTAAAATGCATGACAGCTGTGCTGTGCCAAAAAGAGGCATGTTGTCGTCTGCAGCTGCCATGATTTGAAATAGCGGTCAATTTACATAAACTAAAAAACAGAATAAAATATATTAAAAATACAGCCGGTAAATATTTTTTATCATTTCACTATATTTAATTATTCATCCTTGGTATAATATTTTTTATATAAGTTTCAGTCGAACCATGACATAGAAAGAATAAAAAATATACATTTAAAAAATATCGGAATAAATCTATAAAAATCTTTTTTTTAAATAATATTGAGTGAAAAAAATTATTTTTCACAGATCAAAAACCTGAATTATAATTAATCGAATAAAACTAAAATTTGCTGAAGAAAAATTAATTTTACTTAATTTTCCTGTTTTTTTAATCCAAAAATAAGAATTCTGTTCCAGCAGTTCCTGGAAACTGTCAAAATAGGTTTCTTCAGTTTTTGAGTTGGTCTGGCTGGCTGGCTGGCTGCTATGTATGTATGTATGTATCATGCATACAGACTGCACCTAGAGGGCTGAAAATTTATTTTTTGACAATTCTGACTTTTTATAGTGATCACTGCCCAACAAAATGCAAGAGAAGTAACTTATTCATTGATCATCCCTTTTTCCAATTTTTTAATTGATCACCCCCAACACGGAATGCTGCCAAAAGATGTTGATCACATGACGGTTTGTATTGAGTGACTAACCAGACTTGTGTTTTTCCATATGGATCACACAATCAGAACACATCCTGAAAAACGAGATAAGTAACTTAGTCAGTGATCACCCCTTTTTTAATTGATCACCCCTATTAAGGCATGCTGGCAAAAGACATTGATCACATGATGGTTTCTATTGAGTGACTAACCAGACCTGTTATTAATTTTGATCATTTTTTTTTTCATCGCAATGCTCAGGTCGTCACCAATCACTGTGGCCCAGTTGTAGAGTACTCGCCACCCGGTTCACTAGGTGGTGAGTTCAATCCATGGCCGAGTCATACCAAAGATCTTAAAAATGATACTCAATGCTTTCTCCGCTAAGCACTCAGCACAAGGACTAAAGAGTTACAGCCAAATCAAGTTTGTTTCTCGTAAGATCACCAACATTAAGCAACATAAAGCCTGGTCAATACCTAGATGGGTGATCATTGGGAAATACCAGGTTCCGTAAGCAGAACGATGATACATACATACTCAAGTCATTTTACTGAGTCGGCCAAAAGGCTTGTTTTTTTTCGACATTAACTTTTTTTGGACAACATATTCACCGTTTTGTTTCATTCCCTTCTGCTATCTTTCAAGAAACTTCATAATTCCATCCTCCCAGAACCTTTTTATCTTTCTCAGCAAAGAACTGCTCCAGATGCTTTTTGAAGTTTTTCAAGGAATTGACATTTTCTTCATTAAGAGAATTCTGTAAAGATTGGAATAAATTCTAATCCGAAGGTAAGGAGTAATATCCGGTGAATACGTCGAAACTTCCCCAACCAAGCTGTAACAATTTTTGCCTTCTGGTCACCAAGGAAGCAAACATACTATCTAGCCGGTACCGGATTAACTATATAGCAAAAGTAGCAAATGCTACGGGCCCCGCAAATTTCAAGGGCCATGCGCTAAATGCTTGCAAGCTATCAATTCTGATCCCATGATTCTGCACTTGTTCTATTACTCTAGTACTATACAGCCCTCAACTTTCATGAACCACTGGGTGTTTAAGGTCAGCAATTTTAGCCAATTATCACCTTTAATTGGGGTTATTATCTTGATACAGTAATTAATGGAAATGTGGTATCTATGTAATACATATATGACACATAAATATGAAGGTATGACTTATGTTTCAAATACCTTCGCATTTATGTGTCATATATGTATCACATAGGTACCACAGTAATTCAGTAATTAATGGAAGTGTGGTATCTATGTGATACATATATGACACATAAATGAGATGGTATTTGAAACTGAAGTCATAGCCACTGCACAAAGATCAAAACAAAAACAAAGTAACACTATTACTGAAATGTCAGACATATATGTCATATTATCTTGCTGTATCACAGGCCCCGCCTTCTATGGTCCTTCTGCTGTGGAATACCCCCCACAAATCTTTGTTTCCGAAGCCAAGCTATTCATTCATTCATCTGGCTATATAGCAAATGAAAAATATGTAATTACTAAAGTAAGTAAGAAATGCATGTGTTTCAATATTTATGTGTGTTTTCTTAATTTGGGGTCCCTCCATGACATGTGCTAGAGGTCCCCTCGCACTAGCTTAATCCCTGTCTCCAGCATTATCCTGATGGAATATTACGCTCTTTCTCTTAACTAATTCTGGACGCTTTTCGTCTATTACTGACTTCAATTGGTCTGATTGGGAGCAGTACTTGTTTGAATCAATCATTTGTTCTCTGGGAGGAGCTCATAGTATAGGACTCCCTTCCAATCACACCATATACACAGCATCACTTCCTTTGGCTGAAGACCAGCCTTTGGTATGATTAGTGGTGGTTAGTTTCGCTTACCCCATGTTCTCTTGCATTCCACGTTGTTGTAAAGCATCCACTCTTCATGGCCAGTCACGGTTTCAAAAACAGAACATTACAAATCAGGCTGCTCCAGGGTCAAACACTGCACCTACTTCTAAATCCTTGCATAATTCTACTATACATTTTGGATGGTAAGTAAGATTTGTCAGTTTAGCACAGGTGGTAACACACCAGGCTAGCGATCACATAGAAAAGTAAAGTCAACTTTGACTTTGTCCTGGAGTTTGACAAAAATTCGGCCCGGACAGTTTTTTCGGCTTATGCGGAAGTCACACATCAAAGCAACTAACATACCCAAGCTATGTTGTGGACTCTTCTGGTGATGTGGTAGAATAGAATTTTAAGTTATGTCAAACTTGATAAATAAATAAATAAATAATAACTCCATAATTATTACTTTAATATTGCTGCAATTTTTTGACGGCACAGTAAAATAGTAATAATAATAATAATGCTTCAAAAGTCAAGGTCATCAGCAGACCCCACAGCTGCGGGGGGACAGTCGAACCTAGTGCCACCACTGGTCACATATAACGAATGTCTTTATTTTATCTACTGGAAAATCACTTTGAAATTTGACCGTTTTTGACTTTAGTCGCAGTACACTGATGGTTAATATTTTACAAGAATTGTCCAACTGCACTTTCCAATTACCTCCATTCAAAGAGAATGTTTTTTTTTGTTTTTTTGTTTTCTTTTTGAAAAGCCGTGTTCCAGTTTTTAAATTTCCAGAAAAGATTGAGGCCGCAGTCGTCTTCACTCATTGTCTCTGCAGGCATTGTCGTAAATCTTTGTTTTTATTGCTTTGGCAATAAAATAAATCAACAACACACATGCAAGTGTGACACCACACAAAAGAAATAAAAGAAAAAACAAAGGGAAAGGCAGGCGGGCGATTATGTTCAGAGGTTGTAAAATTAAAAATAAAAATGTTTCCTTTTTTTCCCTACAAAAAATGTTTAATTGCAAAAATTTTATTAAAAACCTTCTAAAACAGTGTTTCTTAACCAGGCGGCACAGTAGGGTGACCATCACCAAACTTACAAAAAGGAGGACACTCTAGCCTAGGATTCCCAACCTGGGGTTCATGGACCCCTAGGAGTCCACAAAAGGTATTGGGGATGCAGGGGGATAATGCAGACTGAAAAGAAAGACTTGGACAGATTGGCTCTCTTCGACGTGTTGTTAATGACGAGTTGTAAATATAGAAAAGTTTTGTATAAAATATACAAAATACTGAGAAGAATTTTAATATATGAATGTCATTTTGTAGTAATTTTTGTAAATTTCACAAAAAAAAGGTTTTCCAAACGAAATCAGCCTTTCGCAGACTGGCTGACCCTCTCCCACTAGTTTACAACATGACTCTACACTGCAGCTCATCAGCAGTGTTGACAATGACATCAACATCTAATAAAAAATACATTAACAGTTAACAACTGTTAACATATTTTTATTATATGTAGTTGCCATTGGCTTTCACTTCCAACTGTTTTATGGCTTTCACTTCCTCCTGTTCTAATTATATCTGAGGTAATTTGAATAAGCTTTTCAGTCTGACCCCAGAAAAGAGGACAAATTCAGGTCTGGCGTGACCTCGTGCTGGACAGAGGTCAGAGTGCTTAAAAGCTGGACTGTCTAGCATAAAGTCAGGCGTCTGGCCATCCTAGGCGTGAGTAATTTCAAGAGGGGGTGAGGAGCCCACAGGAAAAAGTAAGAATTTCTGTAGTAGAAATGGTGAGGGGTAAACCACAGACACAGTTTCGATGCAATGAGTTCAACGGCACGTCAATGCTGCAACACTGGAACGATTCCTTAAAGGGGCACTTTCTCACTTATCACCAGTAAGCTATCGCAAACTCTGAGCGGCTACAATGTCTTTCACAGTATAAGTCCTAAACACGCCTTAAGTGGTGAGCCAAGCGCAAACAGCTGTCTGTCTGTCCTTTTATCACCAGAAACTTGTCACATCCGGGTTGCTAGTGCTCTACATACATGTCACCGAATCTCTACTACGTCTATATATATCGGTGACCTGTTTCATTTGGCTTTTGCTTGGGCGAGTGTTTTCAAAATATTGTGATGAACGTCAGACATTGAAATTTTTGTTTTCGGATTCCAAACTAATCATTTGGTTGAAGATGTGAGGGGTGTGAGTGGAGACAAGGTCCATTGCCTACTCTTCCAGGAAATTCATTGAAAACCTTTGGAGATATTGGGTGGACAAACAGACATGATATGTGAATACATACATCTCTTCAAACTTCGTTGGAAGAGGTACATAAATACAGGCCTGGTTAGTCACACAATAGAAACCATCACGTCTTTTGGCAGCATGCCATGTTTTGGGGTGAATGTGTAAATGCTACTGGACACAAACTAAGGGATCAAATTAGCCTGAACTTACATTGCAAATTGAACCCCCCACTAAAAACCTTTTTAGGGGTAGAATTTAAAAAAAAAACTTTTTACTAGACATAATAAGGAGTAAATATTAAAATTTTCAGCCATCTAGCTCCATTGGTGTGGACTGTACATGTCATACATAAATACAGTATCGCCCATAAATAAGTACATTCCTACCACTATGTTATAGAAAGTTAATTTTCTTCTAAACCAAACATGGCAGGATTTTATTATTTCTAGTGGAACATTACACAATCAAAACAGATATTATCAGGTATTATTTATGACCAAACTCTATAGCATTGAAACTGTTGCCAAAAATATGAATATGTTGCCGTCCAAAGATGAGTACACCATTACAAAAAAGTAAATAAGGTATATTTGATAAAATTGATATCAAGTCTGTTTATTGAGACAGTAACATAATAATGATCTGATTTCTATCTATATTTATAATATTTATTGTCTTTTTCTGTATGTAACCTCTAAGTAGCCAAAATGGTGCATTGTAGCCAGACGTATTGAATTAAGGAAGCCCTAAATAAACTGTTTTGTTCTCTTATTGAAGCCAAAGGCACCATTTAGGCCTTCCGTAGAAACTAGCGGGAAAAAACTAGCTAGTAAGGTAAATTTGATCAAATTTGTATGAAGTCTTTTTACTGAACCAGTAACAATTTTGAGTCTTTCTTTCCAATTCTCTTCTTGTCTGGGATTTATTTTTGGTTTTAGATGAAAGAAAAATCATCTTTTAAAATCTTCCACTTCATTGGCAAAAGAAAAGAATTCACTACAGATATTTAATTCAAGTTGGCAGAGAACATAGGTACAGGTCTGGTTAGTCACCCACTAGAAACCGTTACAAGACCAGCATACCTAGTTGGGGGTGATCAATTAAAAAATTGGAAAAAGGAGGTGATGATTGAATAAGTTACTTCTCTCGCCTTTTGTTGGGTGATGACCACTAAAAAAATTTGAATTTTCAAAAAACAAGCGTGAACACTGCCGGACACAAACTAAGTGACCAATTTAGCATAAACTTACATTGTAAACCGAACACACCATTAAAAACCTATTTTGGAGGGCATTTAGATGTAATAAGGAGTAAATGTTTAAATTTTCAGCCCTCTAGCTCCATTGGAGCAGCATTGTACGTGCAACACCTACATAAATAGCCAGCCAGCCAGATCCACTTAAAAACTGAAGAAAGCTATGTTGATGTTGACAGTTTTGGTTGATGGTTTCTAATATAATTGCAGATATAAAGATGGATCACTTATTGGAACTTTAAAATGTCAAAGAAACCATTTTGTAATTTTTTTATTATTATAGATATTCATAAATATATTCATTGAGAACTTTTGGAGATATTGGGTAGACAAACAGACATGATAAATGAATAAATATACCTCTTCGAACTTCGTTGGAAGAGGTACATAAATACAGGCCTGGTTAGTCACACAATAGAAACCATCACGTCTTTTGGCACCATGCCGTGTTTCGGGGTGATCAATTAGAAAATTGGAAAAGGGGGTGATCAATGAATAAGTTACTTCTCTTTTTGAGCAGTGATCACTAAAAAGGTCTGAATTTTCAGAAAAAACTGTGAATGTTTGCCAGACACAAACTAAGGCAGCAATTTAGCCTGAACTTACATTGCAAATTGAACCCCCCCACTAAAAAAAAACAAAAAACTGTTTTTACTAAAAATAATAAAGAGTAAATATTAAAATTGGTGCGGACTATACATGTCATACATACATACAGTATCGCCCATAAATAAGTACACCCCTACCACTATGTTATAGAAAGATAGCAGGATTTTATTATTTCTTGTGGAACATTACATAATCAAAACAGATATTATTAGGTATTATTTATGATCGAACTCTACAGCTGTTGCCAAAAATATGAATATGTTGCCGTCCAAAGCACTACGAAATAATATTTTTGGCAACAGAGATCCAATGCTGTAGAGTTTGGTCATAAATAATACCATATAATATCTGTTTTGATTGTGTAATGTTCCACTAGAAATAATAAAATTATATTATGTTTGGTTTAGAAGACAATTAACTTTCTATTAAAATGTGGTGGGGGTGTACTCATTTATGGGCAATACTGTATGCATTAGAAGACAATTAACTTTCTATTAAAAAGTTGTGGGGGTGTACTTATTTATGGGGGATAATGTATGTATTAGAAGACAATTAACTTTCTATTAAAAAGTGGTGGGGGTGTACTTATTTATGGGTGATACTGTATGTATTAGAAGACAATTAACTTTCTATTAAAAAGTGGTAGGGGTGTACTCATTTATGGGAGATACGGTATGTATTAGAAGACAATTAACTTTCTATTAAAAGTGGTAGGGGTGTACTCATTTATGGGCGATACTGTATGTATTAGAAGACAATTAACTTTCTATTAAAAAGTGGTGGGGTGTACTCATTTATGGGCGATACTGTATGTAATAGAAGACAACTTTCTATTAAAAAGTGGTGGGGGTGTACTCATTTATGGGAGATACTGTATGTATTAGAAGACAATTAACTTTCTATTTAAAAAGTGGTGGGGGTGTACTCATTTATGGGCGATACTGTATGTATTAGAAGACAATTAACTTTCTATTAAAAAGTGGTAGAGTTGTACATATTTATGGGTGATACTGTATGTATTAGAAGACAATTTACTTTATTAAAAAGTGGTAGGGATGTACTCATTTATGGGCGATACTGTACATAGCCAGCTAGCCGGACCAACTCAAAAACTGAAGAGACCTATTTTGACAGTTTTGGTTGACAATTTCTAATACACAGCTAAAGAGGCAGCCGAACTAACTACGAATGTTCAATCTGAAGTGAGCAAGAGAGTCATCTAATATAAAATTAGCTGATCAAACGAGTCGACAAATTACAATGATTACATCCATGTTTCTTTTGAAGTCGAGGGTTCAAGAAACTTGATCCTCGGTTCCTTGACTCAAACAACGTTGGATCAAGGTGAGCAAATCAACAAACTGCTGCTGCGGTACATTCACATATGCAGTTCCTTCGGGAAATGCACCCGGTCTTGTTTAATATACCTCCCCTTTCTTTTGAAACAGACAATACCAGTGCCAAGTAACCAATCCCAGACGAGCGCCACTGGTATTATCATGTCTCTTAGATGCAACTAATCACAAGAGACAACACATAATAAACTAGCAATTTTTAGTAATAAACTCAGTAAAACTTATTATAGATTAGCATTCCTAGGGAAATTATGAATCACCGTCACCCATATATGCTGTGTTGGGAGTGATCAATTAAAAAGTTGGAAAAAGGGGTGATCAATGAATAAGTTACTTCTCTCGCCATTTGTTGGGCGGTGACCACTAGAAAAAACAAGGCACAAACTAGTGACTGTTTTAGCATAAACTTACATTGCATATTGAACCCCACCCCACTAAAAACTATTTTGTGGGGGAATTTTCAAAAAACAAAAAAAAACATGTTTTCCCTACTAATTGAGGGGAGTGTGTGTGCAAAATTTCAAGTTTCTACTATAAACGGTTAGGGCTGGGCGAAGTCTGGATACATAGATAGATACATAAATACATATGATAATTATAAAGACATTTATTAATTGGGAACCCATATCAGCCCGGCATCAGTGTTAATAATTGATAAACGGGCGACCTAGATTGTATAAATGAATAAAGAAACAATTGCTGTGTGGGGATCAAACCCGCGTCCACCCTGGAAGAAGCCTATGAGCTAACAGCAAAACCATGAAAAGGCAGCAGCCTGAACCATGCACATTCTCACAATTGTATTTTTAGGCAAGTAATGTGAAGTGGTTCCCTATGCCGACAGTATGTCTTTATAATTATCATATTATCATATTCTGTCAAAAAATAAGTAAACTAGCTTTGCAAGGGAAATTATGAATCACCACATCCCATATATGCTTCTGTGGTGGTAAAATTAAGTTACCTTGATGAAAATGCTACCAGTATAGTTTGAACCATAAATTCATGATTTAAAAAACAAAACAAGCGTGAATGTGGCCAGACACAAATTAAGGGATCAATTCAGGATAAACTTACATTGAAAATTGAACCCCCGACTAAAAACCTAATTTTCAAAAAACAATAAAAGAAAAAATTTCCCTACTCATTGAGGGGAGTGTGTGTGCAAAATTTCAAGTTTCTACTATGAACGGTTAGGGCTGGGTGAAGTCCAGATACATATATACATATAAATGTCAGAACACATGAATAACCTAAACCCAGCATGCTGTAGGTAGCAGTGATTAACTGAACCCAGCAACAGTGTTTAAACTAGCCTGTTGTGGGTAGCAGTGATTAATATCAAATTAAGAAAGAAAGAAAGAAAGAAAAAACAATCCATGGTGACACAATCATTGTTTCTGTAGCAATTGTGGGTTTTTATGGGGCCGGGGTGCTAGCCCAATGCCCAAGATGGGCTGCTTTACAGGGGCTAAAGGACACCAACTGCCCTGCTATTCACACATAGCTGGAGGGTGAAATGGATTCACGTCTTTCCCAAGAGCATGAAAACTGTCCCAGCCGGAATTTGAACTCGGTTCACCAATTCCATTAGCCGTTCCGTTAATCATTAGGCCACCTGCACCCCTCTCCCCCCTAAAAAAGAATCCCTCGTCCGCACTTCCACAACAATTATAAACAATTTCCATATGTGGTCACAATTTTACCTTTTTACAAAAAAATAAAAAAATTTTTAATTTTCCATACTGTTCAAAACTGCACTGTTCAAGGTTTTATTATAATTGAATGTGTTTTTGTTTTCAGCTTATACTTAGTTACATTAATTTGTAGCAGCAATACCTTAACCGTACTACACCAAAACCTGCACTGTTCAAGGTCTTATTATAATTGAATGTGTTTTTGTTTTCAGCTTATACTTAGTTACATTAATTTGTAGCAGCAATACCATAACCGTACTACATCAAACCGTGCACTGTTCAAGGTTTTATTATAATTGAATGTGTTTTTGTTTTCGGCTTATACTTAGTTACATTAATTTGTACAGCAATACCATAACCGTACTACATCAAAACCCGCACCGTTCAAGATTTTATTATAATTGGATGTGTTTTTGTTTTGAGCTTATACTTAGTTACATTAATTTGTACAGCAATACCATAACCGTACTACACCAAAACCCACACTGTTCAAGCTCTTATTATAATTGAATGTGTTTTTGTGTTCAGCTTATACTTAGTTACATTAATTTGTACAGCAATACCTTAACCGTACTACACCAAAACCCACACTGTTCAAGGTCTTATTATAATTGAATGTGTTTTTGTTTTCAGCTTATACTTAGTTACATTAATTTGTACAGCAATACCTTAACCGTACTACACCAAAACCCGCACTGTTCAAGGTTTTATCATAATTGAATGTGTTTTTGTGTTCAGCTTATACTTAGTTACATTAATTTGTAGCAGCAATACCTTAACCGTACTACATCAAAACCTGCACTAATCAAAACTGCACAGTTCAAGGTATTAAATATTTGACAAAAATATATTTTTGCACTACTTCTTTGTATTGAGCCCTTTTATAATAAAACAATTTTGAAATACGTACTTCAGTATATTTATTCTTTTTATTTATTTATACAGGTATACCTGAATAGTGCGGCTAATTCATTCCAATATTTTCCATACTGTTCAAAAATGCAGTGTTCAAGGTCTTATCATAATTTAATGTGTTTTTTTTACAGCTTAGACTTAGTAACATTAATGTGTACATCAATACCTTAACCGTACAACATCAAAACCTGCACTAATCAAAACCACACTGTTCAAGGTCTTATTATAATTTAATGGGGGTTTTTTTTTACAGCTTATACTTAGTTAAATTAATTTGTACATCAAAACTCGCACTATTCAATGTATTGCTGTATTTTCTTTTCTTCCAAGTGTTTTCCACTCTCTTTCTCTTTCAGGTCTTCTTTTATAAATGTTACTAGTATATACCAGTTGCTTTGCTAAAGGTATACCTAAAGTTGTGTTCTGTGTCAGTATGTTTACACAGTAATTTGAAAGGTTAATGCAAGGTAATGTTAACTAAAATTTCTTGTATTCATTTTGGGTAAAACTTGAAACAACAAAAAAGCTTGGACAGTTATGGGGCTTGTATGAATTGCAGTGAGCGACAGTCCTCCAAATACCCTTGTAAACAACTAAAAAGCTTGGACAGTTATGGGGCTTGTATGAATTACAGTGAGCGACAGTCCTCCAAATACCCTTGTAAACAACAAAAAAGCTTGGACAGTTATGGGGCTTGTATGAATTGCAGTGAGCGACAGTCCTCCAAATACCCTTGTAAACAACTAAAAATCCGAGACGTACACTGGTTGGCCTTGGGCTTTATTGTTATTAGATTGCATAAAGTGGGTTTGTGTCATAATCCTGAATGGAGAAAAGTCTGATTTAAAAGTTATTTTCATCCATTAGGAATGGGGTTAATTATTCTGTTCAATATTCATTGAGATGTCATAAAATTAAATAAGAATGAGGTGAGCGGGGGGGGGGATTCTCATGTGAAAAACATATTTCCAGATGGACGGACATTTTGCAAATTATAACGTATAGATTATTTATTTAAACTTAAAACAAGTTCAAATAATTTTGTTGGTAACTATGTGAAAAAAGAAAGAAGCCATCATTACTAGGTGACCAGACAGTGAGGCTAGTCTACAAGAAGCTCATTCCAACCTGTGATAATTCAGAATGTGTTTAACACTGGTTGTTCGGTACATTTGATGATGAATACACAGTTTAGTAGACACAAAATTGTCTGTTGTTACCCAAGAAGATCAATTGTGATCTTCACTATTTGTGTTCTTTGCTTATACCAGGGATAGGCAACCTGCAGCCTGCAAAGGGATTTTGAACAGCCTGCAAGCAAATATTGGGATATTATGCTTACTTTTATGTTTTAAAGATTATTTATGTCTTTTTAATAGATTCAAAATATCCTTGTTTAAACACAAATGATTTTCTAGCCTGCGTTAATCATTGATTTGAGGCAAAATTTATATATATAACTTGATGTATTTAAATGGATAATTTGCATATTTCAATCATTTTTATGGCATTTATCTGGCCCATCGTTCACTCATTAATACGCCATCCGGCTCGCAGTGCCAGGAAGGTTGCCGACCCCTGGCTTATACAGAAAGGTTATACACACAGTGGTGTAGTGTTAAGAAAAGAAGTGAGGGAATGCAGGGCTGCTTACTCTACCAAGTGTAGCGATCTGTAGAGTGAAGCAAGCCTCTACAAGTTTAGGGTAGAAACAGATAAACAGAATGATTTTAGTAGTATATTGATAGTAAAGAAACACTGTTTCACCTCCCCTAAAAAATAAGGGAACGCTTTTCCAATGGGTTCCCACAACACTACACCATTGTAAATACATACACACATAACATATGTGCCTGCATATAAGACAATAATTTAAATTTATATATACAAGTATACCTTCATTAGAGCAATTGATTTGTTCCAAAATGTTCTGTACTGTTCAAAACTACACTTTTCAATTATAATTTAATCTGTTTCTTTCCAGTTTATATTTAGTTACATTAATTTTTATGGCAATACCTTAACTGTACTACATCAAAACCCGCACTAATCAAAACCGCACTATTCTAGGTAACCCTATATATATATATATATATATGTATATATATGCAAATATTACACATTGTCCAATGTGCAGGTGTTTATGACTAAAGAGCTGTTTACTGAAGCTCAAAATGGATAGTTATGGGGCTTGGGTCAGTAAGCGGTGGTCCCCCAAATACCCTTGAGAACTATAACTCTTAAAGGCCAGCAAATATGCTAGGTACAGACATACTTGTAGATATTTACAGAGAAACCCTCGATTATCCGAACATCAATTATCCCAATTTCAGATTATCCAAACGAGAGTTCAAAGGCCCGTAATTGTGTTCAGGATGGATTCCCTTTTTATGATCGGGTCAGTTATCCGAACTGTCAATTATCTGAACAAAATACTCCCCGCCCGTCTTGTTCGGACAATCAAGGTTTCTCTGTACTAAGCTGACCTTAGTCCTGTCAAACATGATAGGAAGGTGGCATCCTTATACTAACCCTTCAGTAGGGGATAGGAAGATTGTATATCTTGTATCTTTTTAGTGGGGCTGAAATACTGACCATTGGCACTGGTGGGAAACATGCATTTACTTCAGCCATTATGTTATGCTGAATCAGCGAAATTGCCTAATTAGTGAAATTGCCTAATTAGTGAATAAAACTATTTATTTACTTATTTTTTGTAAAAAAAAGTTTGATTTCAATTTGATTACATAAAATTTTGATCGTAAAAAATAGTTGTTTTTATCCTCGTTTTGAATAAATAAACATTTGATCAAATTAAAACTACGTTTTATTTATTTATTGTAAAAAAAAGTAAATACATAGTTTTAACTTTTTTACAAAAGATAAGTAAACTAGCATTCCAAGGGAAATTATGAATCACCACCACCTATATATGCTTTATCTTGTAAATTAAGCTACCTTGATGAAAATGCTACCAGAAAGGTTTGAACAATTAATTTATGATTTAAAAAACAAAACAAGCATGAATATGGCCGGACACAAACTAAGGGATCAATTTAGAATGAACTTTCATTTAAAATTGAACCCCCCACTAAAAACCTATTTAGGTGGGGAATTTAAAAAAAAAACGTTTTCCCTCTGTTCTCGATACATAGATTGATTGATTGATTGGTTTGTTTAGCAGCATATCAACATTTGATGGGTCATTTAATGCCAAAATCAGTTTAAAATTCCCCAAAATAGAATCTTGCGACTTTGGTGGACGGTTATTTTTTTTAACTAGAGTCTTGCGACTTTGGTGCAAAAACAGGTGGCCCCTGCTTGGGTGGGGGAGGGTCTTACCCCTCTGCATGGATGCAGTCGGTGTATTCTAGACCCCAGTCGACAAGGCTAGGATACATAGATAGATACATATAAATCAGATCACATGAATAACTTAAACCCAGCAACTGTGTTCAAACCTGTCTGTTGTAGGTAGCAGTGATTAATATATAGTTTTATTCGCTAATTAGGCAATTTTACCTATTCGTCGTAACATATATATAAGTAATCTAAGCAATCTCAAGTGGAATTCCAACTTGGTCAGGTGATTCCATTTTCTGAGTTGAATTAACCTACTTAACACTTCACAGCTGTTAACCAAGGTTTAATTAAACAGGTTCATTTCAGAAATGACATCTAATTAATGGGTAAACAGGAACAGTTATTGAACTTCTGTAGAGCCAAAGCCTTTGCTTTTGTTTATTCTTGCAGACCAGGGTTCGATTTCATGCAATAATCCCACACCCCACTGATATGTCTCAGGGTTAAAGCCTAAACTTAATACAACTATAAAAAGGACCACTTCACACTCTCTAAGTTCAAATGCAACTAAACTCGTGTTCATTTTAAAAGCGTAGATCTGTGAAACGTGCTCATCGTACTGTAAGCCTATGAATCGTTTCTTGCCTACCATCCCCCCCCCTCTCTCTTCCTCATCAAACCTTTGTGTTGTCCTTTTTCAACCGTGCCAAGGCTACTGTTATTCCCATGATTCAATAAGTTGATAATAAATAAACACGTCTGGTTAGTCACACAATAGAAACAGTCACGTGCACAACGTCTTTTGTCAGCATTCCATGTTGGGGGTGATCAGTTGAAAAATTGGAAAAAGGAGTGATCAATGAATAAGTTACTTCTCTCAAATTTTGTTGTGAAGTGATCACTAAAAAAAAGTCTGAGTTTTTAAAAAACAAGCGTGAATGCTGCCGGACATAAACTAAGGGATCAATTTAGCATAAACTTACATTGGAACCCCCTACTAAAAACCTATTATGGTGGGAGGAAAAAAAACTTTCTAGACATAATAAGGAGTAATGTTGAAGTTTTCAGCCCTCTAGCTCCATTGGTGCAGCCTATACACAGGGTACATACATACTAATCCAGCCAGCCAGCTTATAAACTGATGGTTTCTAATTATTGATGACAAAGGTATTAATAAGATTAGTAGACATATTCATATTTCAAATCCTAATTATTTCATTGTCACCAATATTTTTTGAATGGACCCAGTTTGATTTCATGCAATATCTTCACGGCCCCTTCACCTCTATCATGTACAAATGCATAGTACAAGCACCCTCATCTTGCAGAAACCAAACAGAAGCCTATGATTTCTGTTAGGATTTAATAGTTTAACAAATGAATTATTGATGACAAAGGTAAGAAGAAGATTATTAGATGTATTCATATTTCAAATCTTGATTATTTCATTGTCACCAATATTTTTCTCACTAACTCTTTAGTTATTCATTTATTTATTGTGAACCTCTGACCCAGTCAGCATGACCTTGCGACCCAGTAATGGGTCGGGACCCGTACTTTGAAGGACCCTGCTGTAGACACTTTGCTGCTGTTTCAGTAGCAAGTAGGTTTTTACGGGGAGGAGTTGCTATCTCCACCCCAAACCCTCTGCCTTTACCCTTGGCTTGAAGTTTTTATGTCAGAGTAACCTTCTCTTAGATGGACTGCCCTACAGGGCTAAAGGGCTTCCGACTGCCCTGCTATTTACCCATACCTGAGGTAGGGGAGAGGTGGGTTTATGCCTTTCCCAAGAGCATTAGTGTGAAGTGAACGTAAACAGCCTCAGCTGAAACTTGAACTCAGTCTGTCAATTCTTTTTTCCTTACTAGTAATCGTTACGTCACTCCGCGCCTCCAGGACCACGCCGAGAAGAAGAAATGCAAAGAGTTAAGTCAACAGGAATAATCAAAAAAAGCTTTGTGAACATATTTGACAAATAAGCAATAAACCCTGTTTGTGTTCTACTAGACCAGTGATTCTGGACATGGGGAACAGGCCCCCCAAGAGGGCAATTTGAATCTATTGGGGGCACAATTTGGAATTTGGGTGTGAAGAGTGAAAAGCGTTCCGTGGCTGGAAAAATATTGCTTACTTTTTACTTAGAATCTAGTGAAAAGTACATTAGTTTAAAGCGGGTGTCAGATTCAAAGGTCAAGTGGGTATTCAGTGAAAACCCGCTTAAGGTTACAAACATCTCATGGGACAGCTGAAGTATGGATGAACAAAACTGATATTAAGCACAATGGGGGAAAAAGTATATTCGTAACATTAAAATACTGTCATCATGGGTAACAATATTCGAGTAAGTAATACGTATATGCTGCCCTTTTTATACAGAGATTTAATGCTTTTTTTTCTACTTTTAAGCAACACAATTAATAATGTTTTGTGACTTTCTTTTACCTGTGACCTTCTTTTTTACTACAATAAACACTGTCATATGACAGGCAACACTCTAGACAACAGTGATTTTGAACGTGTGGTGCATTCCCCACAAGGGGGCAATTTGGAATTTGGGTGTGGAGAGTAAAAAGTGTTACGTGACTCAAAACTGAGTTGTGTTAAGGCTTAACAGATTAATTACTAATTATACAATACTATTAATTTTCAATTACACAATCCTATTAAATTCTAATAACACATTATTACTAATTAACAATTACACAATAGATTCCATAGTAACTAATACTTAACTCATTAACTTTGTGAGGCATGAAAACGATGAGGTAATTGCGTTGTTGTTACTAAATCCCACACAATAAAGAAATTACAGAAATTTTAGTAACAGCCCTAAAGTTCATATATCAATATTTATTTTTTAAAAGAATTTGTTTTTTTATAAATATTTTCCTTGATTTAAAACTGTGATTTTAAATACTATCAATAACGAAATTACATTAATACGAAAACAGTATCAGGATTTTACAAGTCGACAAGAGTTTATATTAAATCTTGCAAAAAGTGAAAATTGTCTTTTTCATAAGACATGTGAGAAATAAGAGAAACTCCAGGCCTGTACTAGAGAGTTTGCTGTTTTGGCACGGCTAGTGAGAAAGGGGACCCAGACTGACATTGATGGATTTAATAGCCCTTATCGATAGAAACTAGCACAAACATTCAATGCCAGAGATCTGAGAGAGAGAGCAAATCCTCATGCAGGGCAGGTGCACTCCGAATCGGGTGGGCACAAGATAAAGAGCTGTAATTAATAAAGTCAGTTTGGAACAGCAATTTTGCCACTTACGCAAAAAGGGTGTGTAGCCGATTGGCGAGCATTGATTGGTCACTAGAAGTGACATAAAGATATGTGGTCCCGCCTTGGTGGGGACAGGGTGAGGAATTGAACCAATAGAATTGTAAGTTAGCACCCAGGGAATGAAAACAGGTGCGAGAAAGAAGATGTTGAACTAAATTCCAAATTAGGAAATCCCTCGCATTGGGGGTGGAAGGATTGATTGATTAGGACCGATAGGTAATTAATCGTGCCCCCATACTACGTCAAACCCCACTCCAATAAATAACCGATTCTCATAAAAGAGGTTGATTTCTGGCTCTCAGGAGCAGATGATGATCAACAGAATATAGCTGTGATGAGTTGACTCACTGAGACAAAGGATTAGCATTGGGACCGGAGAATGAAAGCTGAGACCACAACTTAAGAAAATTCAACAAACTACCCTGGCGAGAGAATGATTAAGACAGAAACTGCATTTAGAAGTTTAATCCTTACTTCTTGGTTGCAGGCTTCAAACTCTTGTGGCCCTGCATTGACCACACTGTGTCTCCTTCGCCACTACAAACTCTTCCGTTCTGTCTCACGAGTCGACCGTTGACTGACCGATTGATTGACTCTAGAACATCTCACATTGCCTCCGGTTTTGGGAAGGCTTGGCTGACAACAATAAAACCCTACAGAAGTAAACAATAAGTTTTTATTCTAAATGAGTGCAGTGGTTCCTGTTTGCAGATCCTGTTTCTTTGTTCTTTATTTTTACTTTTGTTACTTCAACGCCCGATCCCATAGAAGCTTCGACTGAAGCACCAGTACTTTGTCCTTGATCTTTTACAC
>VCCN01005113.1:2124547-2135785 GCA_006491835.1 Architeuthis dux | reverse complement strand
AGATGAGTGTTTTTTAATCACAATGAAAAAAATATGTTTCCCTAAATTTGGAATAAAAACTGATTTTTTAAAAGAATTCATCCTTCATTCGATAAGTATTGAAAATTTGATTAAAATCGAATCAGTAGTTGCTGTATAATACATTATTAAAATCTAGGTGTTTTTTTGATCGTTGAAAGGGGAGAAAATTTACTACTAATTAGTACGGAAAATTATTTGTTTACTTTTTCGCGCAGATTTACACTATTTTGATTCAATGATATCTCCCGTTTTATAAGGTGTACACAAATAATTTAAACTGGTGGTGGTGGCGGCGGCGGTGGTGTTGTTGTTGTTGTTGTTGTCGTCGTCGTCGTCGTTGTCGACAATGAAATAAAAAGCAAAATATTTAAAATGATCACAATAAGCGGCTTTCTCCCTATATACTTTGCTTAATTTTAATCTTAATCAACCGGTTATTGTTAGCAAAACCAGTGTCCCAAAGTGACCACAATAAGCGGCATCCTTTGTATTTCAAAATATCAGTTCGCTCTTGGTAAAAATGTCTCTAAATACACCCACAATCATTCATAGTATTAGAAACCGTCAATTAAAACTGTCAACATAGCCAGACCCACTTCAAAACTGAAGAAAGCTATCTATCTATGTGTCGTGCGTACAGGCCGCACCAATGGAGCTAGAGGGCTGAAAATTTAAACATGTATTTATTTTGTCTAGAAAAAACTCCAAAAGGTTTGTGGGGGGTACAATTTACAATCTAAGTTTATTTTAAATTAGTCCCTTAGTTTATGTTCGGCAGCGTTCACGCTTGTTTTGTTTTTTTGTTTTTTTGTTGAAAATTGCGACTTTTTAAAAACATTTTAAATTATTTTTAGTGCTCCCCGCCAAACAAAAGGCGGTAAAGGTAATTTATTCATTGATCACCACCTTTTACCAGTTTTTTAATTGATTATCCCCAACAAGGCATGCAGCCAAAAGACGTCGGTCACGTGACGGTTTCTAATGAGTGACTAACCAGACCTGTATATATTTTTTTCTTTCTCTTTTCAGTATTTGGAGAGACGCTTTCAGGCCAGATCTGTGAAATTGATCGCGACAGGATTATGCATAGTTCAACAGGTGAACACAATCTTCTTATTTCAAATATATTTTTTTCGGATCAAATGTGGAAACCCAGAACCAAAAATTGACTCGATTCAAAAGCTCAAATCTTCAGATCGCACCGTAATCAAAATGTAATTCAATTAATACGTTTTTCAAATTTTGTGATACTATTTCTTCACAATATTAATCACCGCTACCCACAACATTGCTGGGTTTAGGTTATTCGTGTGTTCTCACATTTATATCTATGTATCCGCAGTTCGCCCAGCCCTAACCGTTCATAGTAGAAACTTACGCAGACCCCGCCTCAATGAGATAGGGAAATGTAGTTTTTCGTTTTTTGAAAATCCCCCCCACCAAATAGTGGGTGGGTTGAATTTACAATGTAAGTTTATGCCAAATTGATCCCTTAGTTTGTGTCCAGCAGCATTCTCATTTGTTTTTTGTTTTTTTTTGTTGAAAATACGGACAATTGAGTGACCACTGTCCGCCTCCACTGTTTAATTTACAAGGTAAAAAGAAGCAGATATATGGGTGGCGGTGATCCATAATTCCGCTTGGAATGCTAGTTTGTTATGTAGTTAAAGGAATCTGAATTCTACATTTCATCTTGTTTTGATTACATTTTGATTACGGTAAAATTTCTGCTTTTGACTTGAATCAACCTTGGGGTCTGGATTCTACATTCGATCCCTTTTTTTCATATGTCAATTTTAATTTTGTTCTGAATTTCCGAGATGAGATCATTACTAAGTCAGTGTCCATTCCAAAGGTGCATGTTTGGTAGGAGCCGGGCTGCCATAATTGTCATGTAAAATAATTTTTATTCGTACGAAACTACGGCTTCGAAGTATTTCGGTCACTTCTCTTCAGTGTTGCCAATTTAGATATTTTATATCTAAATTTAGATAAGACACAAGACGGAACTACGTTCATAAAAACGTTAATTTTAAAATTTTAAGGTTAAAAAAAAAACCCAAAAAAACAAACTTTAGAATTTTAACTTTTATAAAAGTTAAAATTCTAAAGTTTTTTTTTTTTGTTTTTTTTTTAAACCTTAAAATTTTAAAATTAACGTTTTTATGAACGTAGTTCTGTCTTGAAGAAGACTGAAATTGATAAATAATTTTCATTTTCATAGTTTATTGTTCTCCAGAACCGCTAATCCCAAAATCTTCAAACGCAACACTGCACTGCCTTGTCTGCTGATCAATATATCTGGAGAATGTCAACTTCCTACCAAACAGTTGTCGAGTAATCGCGGTGTGTACATACACACACATACACACACACACACACACACACACACACACGTTTCTTCAATTGTAATCAGATTATACACTGATATACTCGGACTAATTGTCAATTTTAAAATTAAACAATTCGGATTAATATTTGTCAGATTGTTGATATTCTATTTTTTTAAAATTTACATTAATTTCTTTTTTTTAAAAATCTCATCTATTTTATTTTATGAAGATAGTAAAAAATACATATTGATAACAGTCTATCTCAAACATAGGCGTACGATGTCCTAGAAAGATATCTTACCAGCAACCCTGTTTCACGACAAGTATACCGCCCATGGAGAAGCTGCTGCGCTCGCCACCATTTGTAGTGCAAGCAAGTACGACCCACTGTATGATCCAGATGTCAGATGATGCTCCTGGCGGAGACGCAATACCTGACCCCTTGCAACACGATGGAGCGAGTACTAGCGAATAATAATACAGTCTTTTTATATGGGAACATTAGGTTGGGGTTACATAAAACAATTGCACTGCACCATTATCCTTCATTAACTCTAAGGTGCCAAATTTCAAACCCCCTCGCCGACGGTGTTAACGCCCGGTCCAGGAGGGGTGGAGGGCAGCAGATGCCTATGATCTCAAACTGTGAGTTAAAGTTTAACACATTATTTGTATAAGCAGGTTGCATTTATGGGGTCTGTCCGGAAAATATCCAGCCATTTTTGAATACCTCGAGAACCGGTTGCGCACTTTTGATGAGAGGGGGGGGGGGCTTGCTGCACTGCACTATGCGTGAACATACATTCTCCCGTGGGGTTACTAGTCAGTACTAGAATCCAGATTTGACTTCCTGTAACCCCCGGTTTTGCCCCAAAGAGATTTCAGACAAGGAATGAGATTAAGTAGAACGTAACAATGCAGCTGATGGCGATCCCGAAAGAGGACTCTGCTGACTGTCCAGCGGCTATTTTTTTCCCATTAATTTCATTAATGGCCGGATAGTTTACGGCCCAGAAGTTGTATGTAAAAAAATTACTTTAAACAACAAAAACTAAATTCCGTTAGTATGTTGTTGGTCTGTTTGTAATTGTACTTTTAATTCGATTACAAATATCCACCAAGTCCCTTTTGACATTAGTATTACTCTTGACTCCATTTTGCCGCAAACAAAATGTCGGAAATATTTCAATTAAAATCTGGCTCCATATGTTTTATAAACATTACATTCCTAAAATGTTTACACCCCAACTCCCTCCTTTCTCACAAGAAATCAATAGTTTCAATCGAATAACAACACGAAAGTAAAACAAGCACTCAGAGATCGCATACCAGCACCATTGTCGCTAAGAACTAAACAATCTGTTTACCGATCCCAGAATATGTGACAAAAGCTTGTAAGAATTCTTCCTCACAGACGTATATCATCAATTGTTTGAAAAGCAGCTATAAATGCAGCTCATCATATTTATTTATGATGACGTCACCGTGATGACGTCATTACTGTATTATTATACCCGAAAATCCCATCTCGCAATGTTTACTAAATCGCAAAAACAATTCATAGATCCGCCCTAAAATGTTATTGTTTCTTGATTATGCGATCGGTCTGTAAATGCGTCATTGAATTGTTAAACATGTTTAACTCTTATCCACAGACTACTTGCACAAAGACATTTTGCATTTTGTATTGTTTTTATTTGAATGGAGAGAATGATATTGCCGACATTAAAATGCAACTATTTAGTCCAGACAGATCTGTCTCCTTAAAAAAAACTCTGAGGATGTTCTGGGTGGCGTAACTGTTACCTACACGGGAAACCGAATCAGCTAACACTAACAGAGTTCGAATTTTAGCTAATACTCTTGCGAGAGGCATGAATCCACTTCTCAGGATTCTGTCCTATCGCCAATAATTTTGTCAAAAATGTCACATTACTGGCATGCCACGATGGTTGATGGAGAAGTGAATGTATGTGTGAGCGGGATACGGGCAATTACCTCACCACCTTCCGGACAATAACCCCACATAGTAGAAAATAAAACAGAATTTGTTTAAAGTTTTGGTCCATCACGAATTTATCAATGGAGGAAAAGTGCCAATCAAAACATAATTTAATTAATGAATATTTGTGTTTTAGGGCGGGGAACATTTTATAAGGTTTTAATCTAGAGTTTTGGCACAACTTAGCCAAGGTGGTCCCGATTGAAATTATGAGTGTGAAATAAAAAAATAAACAATGTAACAAACAATATTGTAATGTATCTATTCCCCTTTGTTTTACTTTCATGAATTCTCTTATTTCTTTCTACTTTTGTTTAATGTTTAATTTAATATTAAATTTGACGAAAGCAGCTGGATGTTTTTAAGGTGTTTAGGGTTAATTTTTATTTTTTATTTTTAAATGTTCAATTTCAATTTCCAATAAACTATGAAAATGAAAATTATTTTCAATTTCAGTGTTCTGGACGTTATAAATGTTAAAATTCTAAAACTTCTAAAAAAAAAAACCCTTAAAATTGTAAAATCAACGTTTTTATGAACGTAGTTCCGTCTAGTGTATGGCTTCTGATGCACATGTTACGGCTGTTTAGGCCATTTTCAACATCTTAACTGTTAGAACGCTTTGTACGCGTGAACATTATTAAATTTTGAATTAGTCAAACAGTTTCAAATTGAACCAATCAAACTGAATCTCTTAAAGAGGCTTCAGTAGTTGTAATGTCCGATGCAATTCAAATTTCAATTTAAATAAGAATTTACACCAGGAAATATTCTGTGTAATTCCTTAAAAACACAGAATACATGTAGATTTTTGTTCCTACATTGATTCTCTCTCTGGTGTAAATTTTTATTTAAATTCAAATTTAACATTTAAATGAAATATTTAAAAATGCAAATTAAAATTATTTGTTTCGTTTAATTTGTATTCGTGCCCTTTCGTAAATTTCCACTCCACCAATTCCCCTAAAATAAAATTAGAAACATTTAAATTCAGAAATGACCTCAACTAAGTTGAGTAAACATTGTATTATTAAATTCTTTATTTGTGTCGTATTATCTGTACTCGTGTATAGATTTTTTATAGATTTAATATAGGTTGTAATTCTTCATTTGTGTTTGTAATAATTTAAGCGCGATTATTTGGGACGCTAACTTTCCTAGATTCTAGTTGTTTTTAAATTTAAATGTGGCTGAATTCATCAGCCTAAACTATTTGGAGGTCACTTTTCCATTGGAGGTCAGTTGAACCAAATCAAGATTTTACTTAAATTGTGATTTGCTAATTGTTTGGAAGAGGTTCATTAAAACGTTTTTGCTATATTATGCAAGAGAGGTAACCAAAATGGTATTCGGAAAAGTGCCCAACGGAAAAGTGCCCATCACGAATTTATCAAGGGTGGAAAAGTGACCATCAAAACATATTTTAATTAATGAATATTTGTGTTTTTTTGCACGAAAATTTTATAAGATATGTGTACGTGTGCGCACGCGCGCCAGTAAAGTTCAATGTCCATAATGGACCTATATAAAATCTACTGGGAAAAATCTTATCTTATCAATCTTTGAATTAGGGAAGTGGCTGGCGCCAGACGATATAAAAGTGGCGCCAATTTCCCGGACCGGATCTTTATGTAGAAAAACACAAATATTAATTAATTAAATTATGTTTTGATGGGCACTTTTCCTCCCTGTATAAATTCGTGATGGGTACTTTTCCTGATGGGCACTTTTCCGGGATCCATCCTAGACGCTGTACATGATTAGCTGTTGCTGCTGTTAAACTATTACTGTAAGGAACAAATGAAAGCAGAACACTCTGAACATTATATGAATTTAACTACAAAGGATATTGTAATAGTATGGCCTTGGTGACTTAATTTTACGGAAAGAACCCCTGCTGCGATTTCGGCCCCAGAATACAAGGTTGACGCCATGATTTTGCCATTAATGCGTATTTCGCGTAGACATGACACTTTGGAAAGAAAAAAACCCAGATGTTTTGAAAAACAAGTAATCGCGGATCAAAGACACATTATAGATAAATATAATTAGCGAAAGTAGAGACGAAAAGGGACAAGTTGGTTAGATCGACACGAGGGTTAAATCGGGGTCACTTTTAGTCAAAAGAAGTCAGGCAGCGCGTGCTGCCTCGGCGCATGCGAATCTAATTAGGCATGACCAAAATACGCACACTTAGCTTCACTCTTTTTCTCCTCTCTTCTCTCTCGGTGGACGAAATGTTTACATGTTTGTATTCTGGAAACTACTGTGTTCTGAATGTATTTCGCTTGCATGGGACAAGCGAAGAAAATAAACGTACATGCTTTTTAACCACGGTCTTCATGTCACCTTTCTCTTGCACGTTGCACGCCCTGCATCTGCTGAATAATATGTCTGCCTGTTACGCAATAACAACCGTTATGCAGCATAAGATATCATTTATGGTTAGTTTTTAGGGTTAGGGTTGGGGCTGCAATTAACAAGATTTTTGTTTTCATATTTGTAACTCTAAAATGAATAAACATTTGATATTAATAATAAAACATGATTGAATAGTTTTCCATTGTCATTTCTGGCACTGTTTCTCCACACAAACTCTTGTAAATACGAAGTAAACAGTTTTTGATTTGTGCAAATTGTCTGCGTTATTCACGCTTTACGTTTTCTATTCTATGTTTTATCCTGGTTACCTCCCTTGCATGATACAGCAAAAACCTATTCCAAATTTTTGATAATGATATATTTCAGATTCTTTACATGGGAATTGCATCCTATGCCCCGTCTACAGCCCTCAGCGCAGGTAAGTTTTTAGAGTTTATACCATGTTTCTTGTTGGCTGAAAATAGGCAGTGGTGATTTTGTATCGTTCATAGAGAGGAAGGAAGAGTAATAGGGAGAATAAATGTTTGCTGATTGGAGTGGGGACTTCGTATCGCTCACAGAGTGGAGGTGAACGTGTTTTTGGATAGTATATTTAGAGGGGTTCTAGGAAAAATATATCTCGGAAAATTTGGTCTCGAAAATTATGTAAATATTATTTAAAAGCAAAAAGGAAATAAAAAAGGGATATAACTCAATGGAAATATTCATCGTAAAACTTTTTAATCTAACAGTAATTAAAGAAAGGCCATCATAATATTAGGTTTTAAAGAAATTAGTAATTTAAAAATATGTAGTAAAGTTGTGATAAAATCAACTAAAAATTAAGATGAAGGTAAATAGTGTGAATAATAATGATTTATAATACTTCATCGAATAAAAATAAATAATGTAACTTCAGTTATTTATCAATTTTATCAGAGCAATATTGAACCCATATCGAAATAAATACAGTGAATGTAAAAAGAAATTGAATAATTTCGACTTGTTAAACAATACGCTCTCGCTTAATTTTAGTTATGTAAACAAAAAAGCATACGATAATGATAGCCGTCTTAGCCTTCCGTTCTTTAAAATCCTAAACGTTATTTTTTAGTTCATCCTAAAGATGCGCTCTTTTGCTTCCAAAATCACGAAAGTCTTTTATTTGGAAATTAAAGTCCATGTCTAGAGTGAAAATCTGAAGTCTACAACCGTTGGGGGGGGGGGGGGTAAAACGCAATTTTCAGGGAGAGGTTAAGCCAATTTTCATATTATAAGGATATTTAACAAAAATTTGAAAATTGTAATGTTTTTTTGTTTTTGTTTTCAGTGAGTGAACTTCCGGAAGGGGCGACGATCCTTATTGTTGGAGTGGTGGCCACAGTATATACGTGTTTGGTAGGTAAGAGAGAAAAGAAAACATACCCCCCTCCCACAATTGAATCTCAAAAGACAAGACTGGCTGCTGCAGGGACAAACTCCACCCCAACTTCAATTCCGACTGAAGATGATTACTGAACGTTTTGTATTGTATATATATTAAATATGATAAATTGTCCTTAATATCTAAGACTTGTCAATTTAGCTCAGTTAGTAAGATACCAGTCTAGCAATCACTAGGTCGTGAGTTAAAATCACGGTTGGGGAGCGGGGATTTTACATATCGGTTTACACCCCAAATTTTGGTGAGGATTGTTGTTCTTGTTCTTGTTCATGTTACCGTAGGAAAGTCAACTCCTGTCTTTTGACAAAAAGAAAGGGGATTAAAAGATGAATACAAAAACATTGGTGACACTCCTTTTAAATCAGTGGTTCTCAACCAGGGGCCATGGTGTGTTTCGAGAGGGGGTGCGATACCGCAGGCAAAAAAGTAAGGATTTTCTCTAATTATTTTGGGAATTCTCTTAACAAGTGTTTGCATGATATCATGATGAACATTGTATATTAAAATCTAATCCTCCCCACATCACAGATTTGCAGTACCCATTTTAAGCTAATCATTTGGTTGAAGATGTGAGGGGTGTGCGTGGAGACAAGGTCCAACTATTAAGGTGGGGAGGCGTGGTGCTAAAAAGGTTGAGGACCACTGTTTTAAAATGATGTCATTATAGGCGTCTTTTTATCAAACAGTTGTTACTTTTAAGTGGTTTTCTCTCACAGGAATTAACCCATTAACTGCGGGTGTGTAATAGTTATCCATTGCAAGATAAAAGCCCTTGTCCATCCCAGCTAACACGGAACGTTCTTGCAACGTTGTAAACAGGTTGCATTTTGGTTGGGGGAATATGTGTGGTTGGAGGATATGTGATGTTGTGGGTAGGTTACTGTAACGTTGCCATTGAGTATTCTTTTCTGAACCCAAACTGGCCGCACATCCCAGACGTTACTGAAACGTTATGGTAACGTTGCAAGTGCTGTAGCTGAAAATCTCGCACATTCTGGGAAAAAAACATCAAAATACATTATTTTGCTTAACAATATGTATTGTAGGTATAATGTCTTTAAATATTTCTTCAAATGAGAAGCACTAATTTCGATAATGCATGTTCTTCTAGTATCTATAATGTTGATGAAAACGTTGTCTGCAATGTTGCGGGGACGTTGCGGTGAGTCCACAAAGAAACGTTAATGTAACGTTACAAGGCTTCTATGTAACGTTTTAGCAACGTCAATTTGTTAGCTGGGATTGCGAGACAATCGTTTGCAAGTTACCATTGCAAGATAGAAGCCCCGACTCACAGTTAGAACTGAGTTGCCATCAATCACAATAAAACTGAAATTTTATTGGGTTCGCCAAAGGAGTGCAATGACGGAAATGTCCGTCATCCGCAGGTAATGGGTTAATCCGATAAAATAAATGAAGCTAAATATACATAGGATGGACACAAATAACTTATATCGTTGTACTATGTACTACATGATATATATATATATATATATATTGTCAAATCCACATACAGCGCCTTACGACTCATCAGTGTGGCTACTGACTATATGTACCTTGGTGCCTCGAGCCAGGATTGAAACCGGACCCCTGGGCCAGCAGTCCGACGTCGTACTAATGCTCCAAGTCACCGCGGCGAATTTGTAGGCAATTTTCAATCTATATAAACTCATGTTTTGATCTATTTACGAAAGCGCTCAACCCTAGTCTCCCCGAAGAGCTAAGTGTAAATAGCTAATTCCCTACTATAATGCTCGACCTCTAAATTGAGGGGGCGTATATATATATATTGTGAAAGAATGGAAGGGAGCAAACTCTTGAGTCGTGATGAGTTAAGTCCCCTGAGAGAACGGAAGAATGAAAACAGGGGGAGATACGGTAAAGTCACCGTGGGTCGAGGGTTTTGGCGCGCGAAGGACAAAGAAAGGTTCTGGAAGATCCCGTTTCCCCGGGATTTTGAATTCGGCGCCGAGACAGAGGGAGAGAGAGAGAGAGAGGAGGAGTAGCAGTGGCGGTGGGAGTAGCAGCAGTATTTCTTGTTTACGGTTGATAAAACTTCCATATTGCCCACAAAATCTCTGAGTTTGTCTTGTTTGTTACCCCTGTGTTCATTCAGTACGAAACATTTATTTTGATTTCGTCCTTTTAACCGTTTTTCGCGTCTCAGTGCATGTTTTTGCTGTTGACCTTAACCACTCGTATACCACGACTAGGCGCATTACGCTTCAAAGAATAGTGCGTCGTGACAGATATATATATATATGCAAAAGTACTGAAATATCGTGCAAAATACTCACCTGTACACCTTGCTCTCGGGCCCCTAAGCCTACTCAGCCTAATGGTTAATCCGCCACTGCCATACAGCAAGTATTATTGGGACACATTTATTGGATCTCGGTAAAAATCCTTCTCCTATATCTTCTAAAGTTTCTCTTCATCTAGAACGACCATTCACCCAAACACTACGAGTCTTTCGTCTATAGCAGTGGTTTCGAAACTTTGAAAACTCAAGGAGGACCCCTTCTATAAAGGAAATCTCCTGGCAGACCCCTATTTTTAGCATTTAGTTTTTAGACCGTAATCAATGAACTACAATAATAAACAATATTTGACCCTTAAAATCATTAATTCTAAATGGATTACATTTATTTGAATTTTAATACATGGATGATGCTGTTTTTCTGCTACAAGATTTACAATGTCAGGCTTAGGGTGGGGGGATACTGCTGCGGACCTCCCCCCGGATTATTTATCGGACCCTCAAGGTCACTGGTCTATAGTAAAGACACGCCTGCCAGCTATAACATTTATTAAATCTGATTTTTAAAAAAAGATTAATATGAAATGTAACAATTTCCCCAGAGACGTTGTGCTTTTCTTGTCAGGGCCGTCGGAACCAATAATTTATCAGTATGTGTTCTTTATTTTTTCGAAAATTGCTACAAAACCGCTAGCTTTACGATTACAGAAAGAGTAAATAAACCAATTATCCCCTTCAATTATTTTTATGTTAGTTCATAGGTGTATAATAGATTTATCCCCAGTCTGTGGATGACTTGAAAAATACATTGATTTCT
>VCCN01005113.1:2041984-2055424 GCA_006491835.1 Architeuthis dux | reverse complement strand
AAGAAGGGGTTCAATCGTCCGAAGAACCATTTGAAGAATAAAAGAATTAGAACGATTTATAAAAAAGGGGATGGGCGACTGCTCCCATCGCCCCATTGTTACGCCTCTGGAGTAGGCCCCGTCAAAATCGTAGGCCTCCTCAAAATCGTAGGGCCATGCTAACTGGCCCACCTTCCCTCTGTAACTGTCGTATGCTCTTTTTAAAATTAGTTTTTCTTTCATAGAAAGTCGCTTAAATCATTAACAACAACCATTCACAAAGGCGCTTCCGAATTCCAACGTTTTTATTAATTTTCAACAATGCCTCTGTAGTTATTTGACGCCAACCACAAAATGGCTGCCAACTAATATCAGATGAGAATGAAAATCAATGGATTCATTATGGTTTTTCTTTTTCTTTCAGTGAGATTATGAAAAATAGAGTAACATGTTTGGTTAGTCACTCAATAGAAACCATCTCGTGATCAACGTCTTTTGGCAGCGTAAAGAAATTAGAAAAAGGGATGATCTATGAATAAGTTACTTCTTGCGCCTTTTGTTGGGTGGTGATCACTAAAAAAGTCTGAATTTTCAGCAAAAAAACAAGCCTGACACAAACTGAGGGATCAATTTAGAATAAACTTAGATTGCAAATAGAACCCCAAACTAAAAACCAATTTAGGAGGGGGGGGGGTTAAAAACATAAGTTTTTTTAGACATAATAAGGAGTATATGTTAAAATTTACAGCCCTCTAGCTCCATTGGTACGACCTGTACGCGTGAAACATACATAGCCAGCCGGTCCAGCTTAAAAACTGAAAAAACCTATGTTGACAGTTTTGATGACAGTTTTGGTTGACGGTTTCTAATAAGGGGTCGACAAACCTTGGGGGCGGGGGGAAGGCCGGATAGAAACGCTTTCATGTCTTGTGGGCCCAGAGAATAAGAAAAATGGAACCAGTGATGGAAATGGGTTCTGGGAATAGGTATACGGTAAGGCTGTGTGTTGAGAACTAGGTATACGATAATGTCTTCATTAGTAGACATTGAACATACAAAAAAACGTAGGAGTAGGTATACGCCGTGCAACCACACCCCCACCTCCTCAGTTCCACCACTGAATGAAACAATGAATTGTATTATTCTCCAACAACAAAGAAAGATAACAAAGAATCTTTGTACGCAGATTTCTTTTTTGTGTGTCACATATTCAATGAAATCGGTGGGTTAAATGAAATGAGGTCCGTGGGTCATAGTTGGCCGAACCCCTGGCTTGCACAATAAAACCAAATTATTGTTACAGATACATCCACAATATGCTATTTGGGGCATATTTCTTTTTTCGTTCTACTTGATAACATTAAGTTTAACCCATAAGAACCCACCGTGACACCGGTGTCACATACAATTTAATTGATCTGCACAGTCTCTTATATAATATAATATTATATCCTTGATTTTAACTCATGAAGTGTACTAAGTGACATCTAATGAACATCCCGGTGCAGTCACGTGACTGTGTGTCAATTTGCATACCCAGAATCCCACAAAATGTTCCTTCAAGTAGAAATGGGTTCTTAGGGGTTAATCTGTAGTTCGGAAGGTCGTGAGTTCAATCAATCACCGAGTCAAGCACAAAGACTAAGATTGAGGAACCTAAGATGTTGCGGCCAGATCACGTTGGATACACCGGTTCTCGTGAGATCGCCGAGGTTAAGCAATATAGAGCCTGGTCAGTACCTAGATGAGTGACCATTGGGGAATATCAGGTGCCGTAAGCAGGACAAAGTTTCGACAGGCCTGGCAAGCCGGAAGTAGGTCGTCAATGGAGCTAGAGGGCTGGAAATTTCCACATTTACTCCTTATTATGTCTAGAAAAAACGATTTCTTTTAAAATTCACCCCCTAAATACATTTTTTAGAGTGGGTTTCAATATGCAATGTAAGTTTATGCTAAATTGGTCACTAGTGATCACAGGCTAAAATCGAGGTGCATCGTATGGAAAGACTTTTTCGAAGAAATTAAGTTTACTGAGATGCGGGTGGCCTAGTGGTTAATGGCACGGAGAATGGGGTCAGCGAGCCGAGTTCAAACCCCGGCTGGGACAGTTTGCGTTCACATCGCACAAATGCCCATTGGAAATGCATGAATCGAATTCTCCCTGAACTATGTGTAAATAGCTGGGCAACAGGAGCCCTTTAGCCCTGTAAGGTAGTCAGTCCATCTTGGGCGTCGAGAAAGTACTCCCAGTCCAGTAAAAAAAAAACACAATTGTTACAAACAATTGGATCGTTCGAAAAATGGGGACAGAACGATTGCCTCGTGTGTCGTCGTACGTCACGGGAGCGACTGGACGGAGAAATTCACCGAGAAGAAGCCGAGTTCCAAACTATAATAAGACCTTTAATCTGGGTGAGAACCGAGGTTTAACGCAGGAGAAACAACTATATACATGAACAGGTCTGGTTAGTCACTCAATAGAAACCGTCATATGACCGACGTCTGCACATGGGTGATCATAAGATTACGTTGCAAATTGATCATTTTTCCTAATAAGGAGTAAATGTTGAAAGATTCAGCCCTTTAGCTCCATTGGTGCTGCCTGCACGCGTGATACATACATACATATATACATACATACTTAGCTAGCCGAACCAACTTGAAAACCGAAGAAACCTATGTTGACAGTTTTGATGACAGTTTTGTTTGACGGTTTCTAACATACAACTTGTGAGATTCAACATTCATTGGGGGGGGGTGCACGGTAGCCCCTGCTGGTCCCCGGACTATAAGTAATAACGGAAGTACCAACTTATGACTGGATACCAACAAATTGGTAAGTTTGTATTGTAGTATTGAGGGTCGCTAATTAGTAATTCAAGGGTCACCATTTAAAGTTTTGGTACAAAAGGCAATTTGAGTCTTTTTTCTTTGTCTTTTCTTCTTCTTCAAATTAAGTGAATCGAAGAAACGGGAAAAGTCAGTCCAGGCGAATTAGGTCAAATCATTAAAATTAATTGTAACAAGCTTCTAGAACGCCATCTTGGATTTCTTGTGACGCTCCATTGCGATTCCAAGGAAGTTTCCGTATAGTGTTTCTGGTGTCAAATCAGCTTGTTAGAATGCTTGGACCTAATGCTCCTGGACTAAATCTATGGCATGTACTGCAGTCACCAAATCTCAATTTGTTTCTTGAATATCTCAAAGAGCTCCACTGGGATTGCTAAGTGGACTTTAAATGAATATATAAAACATTTTTAGCTATAAAGTTAGCTGGAAATGGAAGCTTTAGCCGATTTTAGCCATTGTTTTAGCCATCACAATAAAAAATATATGTTGTAAAATGCCATTTCTGAAAAGCTGCCCCCCGCCAATTGCTTGTGGCGCCCCTGCACGGGATTACGGATAGGTAAGGTTGGATAAAGTAACTCTTGCCAAGATGACATCAGGGGGGGGGGCAGCTTTTCAGAAATGGCATTTTACAACAGCAACCATGCCAGTTATAAATAGCCAAAAAATATGGCTAAAGCTGGCTATCCATGAGCGTCGGCTGAGAGGCAAGCAGGACATTTGCACCAGCCCCACCCCATGGATCAGGCCCTCTCACCGTGGGCGAGGGTGTTTGAAAGTTGGAACCTTACAATTGTTTTATGTAACCCCAACTTAATGTTCGCATATTAAAAGACTGTATTATTATTCACTGGTGTCCACTGCATCATGTCACCCCAGGGTCAAGTCATGCGTCTCCGTCAACGGTTATGTGCACAATCTAACACTTGCATCATACAGTGGGTCGTACTTGCTTACACTACAAATGGAGGTGAGTGCAGCACCTTCTCCACGGTTGGAATACCTATAGTGTAACAGGGTTTCTACTAATGTTACGTTATGGGCTTTGATGATATCCCATATCCGCAAATGACTTGTGTGTTGTTGACGATGTTGTTGATCCCTCCGGAACTGTGTTGTGTCTTTGGTATGATGTGCCGAAAGGAATATTCGCTGACTCATCAAGAGAAGAAGTATCGAAGCCAGGTTTATAAAAAATAATATCTCCTTTTTATTTTCGGACTTATACAGCACTGTCGGGTAATTCCGTATTCAAACCAAGAGAGAGGGTTGAGCAGCCTCTAAAACGTGAGACTAATTACGAGATTGGCTAGTTACGGTGGCAATCGGTCGTTTGCCTGTGTCCGGATCAGAACCTTGGCTCAAATCTTAGGTGTTCTGATCTCGATACTAGAGTCCCGACCCCTTTTGTAATGAATATCTCTTTGAATATACACATTTAAACTTATTCTATTTATCTATCTATCTATCTGTAGAGATCATATTGCTACACTAAGATATATGCCGAAAATACTCTTTGTCGCCCCCGCCCCCGGAGAAACGGACGCGCATATAGATGGGCAATTCACGCTAACTTGTAGACAGAACTTACAGTGTACCACTATCGATGAATGATGACGTGTCCCTCGTGCATGTGCGTGTTGCTGCAGTCTTTAGCCGATCGGTTCCAGGAAAGACAATGACGCATCGAAGTCGGCGACCAGGCAGGTTCATGGCCCAAAAATGCCCCACCGAACACGAGGGAGAGATGTGAGATACATATAAAATACGGGGACCATACCATATCTTCCGGATGGATACCCGAGGGGAGACACGCAAATTATGCAGAGCTTCTCCGTCTTAAAACAACAGGGTCCGTCTGTTATCTGTTAAAATTGTTTCATTTATTTCTCGAATCGCTTCTCGGGTGCAACCATGGTCCGAATTCCAACACTTCAACAAAGCGCCAACTGCTGTAATGGATCGTTGGCTGGCTGCCACCCTTCTCCTACTTTAACGTCTAGCTAACTCTGCCGCTCTCTGTTTGCCTCCCCATGTCCGGCGGAACAGCCAGGAACCACGTCTGCCTTTGGCCAGGATTCTTTGCCGACTCTCCAGTCCAACGTATTTTACCGCCAAAAAGAATCAAACTCTTTGTCTAACGGTTCGGCCAATCAGAAACGCGAGATTTTAAAAATCCTGTGGAAGGGCGTTTGATTGGTTTACTACATCTAACATCTTCATCTAATCCTACTTGCTTTGCAAAACCATTTCTGCCCGTATTATTTTACAACAGAAGGCAAGACTGTTGCTGTAGTAATCACTGCGATTCTGATCTAAGCAACAAATTCAGTTTTTACCTCAGACAGAAACATAAAAAAAGAACATGTCTACTTAGTCACTCAATAGAAACCGTCATGTTACCAACATCTTTTAGCAGCATGCCGTGTTGGGGGTGATCAGTTAAAAAGGAGTGCTCAATGAATAAGTTACTTCTCTCACCTTTTGTTGGATCACTAAAAAGTCCGAATTTTCAACAAAAAAAAACAACCAGGCACAAAGTAGGGATCAATTTAGCATAAACTTACATTGTAAATTGAACCCGCCACTAAAAACCTATTATTGGGAGGATTTTAAAAAAACAGACAAAATAGACATAATGAAGAGTAAATGTTGAAATTTTCAGACCTCTAGCTCCATTTGTGTGGCCTGTACGCGTGATACATACATAGCCAGACTGACTTGAAAACTGAAGAAACCTATTTAGTTTTGCTGACAGTTTTGGTTGACGGTTTTTGCTAAGCCAAACTTAATTAAGAGTTTTGTTGAGCTCTGTTTTATCAATTAATTATTGTTAATTAATGCTGTCTGCTTCCGATATTATCCTTTCTTTTTTAATGGCATTTCCTCCAAGTGACAATCTTTTGGGTGTGTTGTTTTCATTGAATGAATCAGCCACAAATTGATTGTTCATTCAGAGTGAGTGTTTTCTGTGCGGTTATAAAAAAAGAGAAAACTCAACACACATACACACGCACACACTCGTACCAACGCAGACACTCACACACGCATGGCCGGCTCTAGGGTCCCTGGCGCCCCCGGGGGCGGGGGGGGCTGAACTTCGGCACCTTTTAAAGTATATCATTATCTGATATTCCTGAAAAATCTGACTTCACATCAGGGAATTTTCTTATGTCTGTCAACATAGGTTTCTATCAGTTTTCAAGTTGGTCTGGCTGGCTGGCTATGTATGTATCACGCGTACGGGCCACACCAATGGAGCTAGAGGGCTGGAAATTTCAACATTTACTCCTTAGTATGTCTAGAAAAAACGTTTTTTGTTGTTTTTTAAAAGATTCCACCACCCTAAATAGGTTTTTAGTGGGGGGTTCAATTTACGATGTAAGTTTATGCTAAATTGATCCCTTAGTTTGTGTCCACTTGTTTTTGTTGAAAATTCAGACTTTTTTAGTGATCACTGCCCAACAAAATGCGAGAGAAGTAACACGAGTTCAGTTTAATGTTAAAAAAAAAGAAACGCCGCGATATTAGATATGTTAAAAAAATAAACACCGCGATATGAGATATATTAAAAACATAAACACCGCGATATGAGATATGTTAAAAAAACTGACTTAGCTTCTTACGTCATAGTTTGATTTCGAGAATTGATTTTTAAAAAGGAACACACATATTCTTTTATTACGCCATTAAAAAGTTGCGTTCTATATGTCGACTTGTCAGATAGTCAGTGACAGCGATCGCTGCTAGAGAAGCATAGCTCATCTATAAAAAAACGTAGAATTTTAAAACTGAAACCGATCGGCTTCCTCGTATTTAGTTTTGAAATTCCATTGAACGTTACCCGAGTCATTGCTAAATAGGCGGCAGAAGCGCTTATACTGAGATTTATTTAAAGAGTTTTTTATGAAGAAATCCTTCGCTAATCGCTTTAAGCTCAAAACAACGTTGGGAATATTAAATTGTTATTGGCTTTCTGGTTGTTGCGACCGAGCAGAAAGCGAGGTCGCTCTTATCAAACGTATTGGTCACAGAACAGTTCCATATCTCGGAAACTATTAAAGATAGAAGCATGCGGTTTTTAGCATTCGATAATACGTGTTTTGAAGGCCACTAGAACGCCCCCAAAAGGCGGTGGGGGCTCCAAATCAAATTCTGTTCAGGGCCCCATGAGACATTATAACAAGTATTAACCTTAAAGTGACTATATATGACCACATTCAAATAATGTAGACAACATGATCCACACCAATGTGGTCTGCAAGTTTTGTAAAGTACACTTGTGCTTGAAGAAACTCTTTTGAGGCTTACCGCACCCCATTAAATTAGCCTGCTTTTGGCCCGATTTCAGAATCGACCCGGAGGTGTTATTATTTTTGCCAATATCAATTTTTGGTATCTATTTATTATATTGAATGTTATTCTTTAATTCTATGTTTTGAAGATTCAGGTAGATTTTAAAACAACGATGCGACCCGGCCCAGCCCAGCCCGTTCGTCACGCTTTTTGAAGCTTGATAACTCGGGAACTTCTTATATAATGCACCGAAATAAGGAAATAGCACTTTTAATAAGAACATTAAATTTCATAGATTTTGGACTAAATTATAGACATCCCCCCCCCGTGTGTGGCTGAGAATGGTCATACTACCAATTGGCACTGAGCAGTGGTGTTGTGATGTTTGTGGTCATGTATCTCCCGCTGTGTTCGCACGTTGGTTCGTTTAAATGCGTTACTGACTGCTCCCCCATTGAATGCTCCCTTACCCACTCCCTGTTTTGTATTTCAATATGGTTGTCTCCCTTGTAAATAAACCACGAGGGAATGTCTGAAGAGCAAAGAAACAATTACAACATCTCACAGCTCGATTTTTACCTAATAGTTTATACCGTAGGTAGGTGGGTAGGCCATTGCACACAAGATCAAAGTACAGGTAAAAGAAAGTGGTAGGATCATACTCAGGGGTGTAGTGCTGTGGGAACGGCGTTCCCTTACTTTTTGGGGAGGGGGGGAATGGTGTTCCTTTACTATCTATATACAGTATACCCTCGCTATAACGGACTATTGGAGGGGGGGGGGTTGTCGTTAAATCCGAAAGTTCGTCATAACCCGATGATTGCCCCTCGTTCGGTAAATAAGTAGTAAGTAAATAAGTGTTCGCCGCATTTATCGAACTTTGTTCAGTAAATCCAAAGTCAGTTCGGTTGAGTCCACATGTTCGTTAAAGCCGAAATTCGTTATATCGAGGGTTTACTACTAAATTCCCCATTTGAACAATTCACTGATAAGAAAGATTAGCCAGTGAATGTATAAATACCCATCCCATATGGCTTCAAAACGTTTCTGATATTGGTTAACTTTCAAAAACTTTCTCGGGAGCAGGCAGTCCTGCGTTCCCTCACTTTTTTAAGCACTACACCGGGGGCCGGCCAGTTGTTTGGGCAAACCTAGGCGGTCGATTAGGGAGCAAAGGTCCTAGAGGTGCACTCCAAATTGAAAAAAGAAAATAGTCGCAAATTTTAAGTCTCGCCTATATCACATGAAACCTTGCGCAAATCTTTAGTCTAGCCGAGGGTGCATGGGACCCTTGCACCGGCACCGACTACACCACTGATCACAATCTTTTTATCTGGGTAAACATAACAGGACGAACAGCACTTGAGGCAGACTGTTTTTGAGTCTTCACTTTCAGAGTTTTATTCTGAGACGACATCATCATCATCATCATGATCATCATCATCACAAGTCCACTGCTGGACAAAGGCCTTTCTCAGTTCCTTCCATGCCGACTGTGACTGTGCTTATGTCTTACCGGAAAACTTTGTTTCATCTCATCTCTCCATCTTATGTCTGGTCTTCTCCTACTGCGTTCGCTATCCCTTGGGCATCAATCGACTAACGTTTTGCACTAGCTGCTGTCCTTCCTTCTTGCTATGTGTCCTGCCCATCTCCATTTTTGTCGCTTAATCACTTCTATGATATCGTTTGCCTCGGTCTGCTCTCGGGTCCATGTTGATATTTTTCTATCTCTCAAAGTTATTCCTAACATTGCTCTTTCCGTTGCTCTCTTTGTAACGCTAAGTTTGTTTACAAGTACTTTGGAAACTAACAAAAGCACTTGAAGACATTTTGAGACAGAGCCGACCCGACGCATAAACGAACTATACGGCCACTTAGGCCCCCGTAGCCACTTGAACGCCCCCAAAAGGCGGTGGGGGACCCAAATCAATTCTGCTCAGGGCCCCATAAGACATTATAACAAGTATTAACCCTTTATGGGGCAAGTGACTATATATGCTCACCTGAGGACCCGTGAGCCACATGCAAAATATTGTAGCCACAAGGACAACATAATCCGCATCAATGTGGTCTGCAAGCTTTGTAAAGTAAACTTGTGCTTGAACGAAGACAGAAACTCTTTTGAAGCATACCACACCCCAAGGCATACCACACCCCAAGGCATACCACACCCCATTATATTAGCCTGTTTTTGTCCCGCACAATAACATTTTAAAATCAACCCGGATGTGTTATTATTTTTGTCAATATCATTTTTTTGTATCTATTCATTGTATTGAATGTTATTCTTTAATTCTATGTTTTATTTAACTTTCTACTTTAATTTTTAATTTTTTTATATTTTCCGTCTTTGGTCACTTTTTGGGCGTGGCACCATATATGATCACTTCATCAGAGGGGGTTTTGCCCCCATAAACAAAGAAACTTCAGCAAACTTGCAACTGAAAATATCTTGTAATTAGGTCTAGTTTAACATACAAAAAGGTTGTTTTGATATCTAAAATATGTTTACGGGTGCCCTATAAAGGGTTAAGAGTCTTTGTTTTTCTTCTCCCTATCTTGCGAGGAAAACTTCAACCTTGTATTGCAGCTGTTGATATTCCAAACACCGTTTTGATTCAGTGACGTTCTCTTTGTAGACTGACGTTTCCTGCTTAGTCAGCCCCTGGGGTCCTATTTGTAACCCTCAAAACACTGTCCCCTTCCGCTTACGCAACACTCCAAGCGTTACTATCAGAAGACCCCCGTCGACAACATTACCGCGGCCCAACCCCCCACGGGCATAGCATTAATGTTTTGGGAGATTTAACTATAAAGACAAAATAGTGACAATAACACGATATGCAGCCGTTCAGTACACTTACTTGTATACTTTTAAGATTTGAGCTACATTATTTTTAACGCCAGCATAATTAGACACTGTAAACCAAAACTGTCAACATTAACCAAAACTGTCAATATCGGTTTCTTTAGTTGTTAAGTGATTCTGGCTGGTTATCTATCTGCCTATTTATGTACAATGCGTACAGGCCGCACCAATGTAGATAGAGGAGTGAAAATCTAAGCATTTACTCCTTATTATGTCTAGGTTTTGAAAAGGCTTTGAAAATCCTTCTTAATCCATAAGAACCCACTGTGACACCGATGTCACATACAATTTAATTGATCTGCACAGTCTCTTGTATAATATTATATTTTATCCTTGATTGTAACTCATGAAGTGTACTAAGTGACATCTAATGAACGTCCTGTTGCAGTCATGTGACTGTGTGTCAATTTTCCTACCCAGAATCCCATATAATGTTCCTTCAAGAAGAAATGGGTCTGGGTTAAAGGGAAAAAGATGTTTTGCCGGCGTCCGCGGGAATTTGTTGAGGGAAAAGAAGCCGGATCTATTGATGAGAATCCGGCCTTCTTGTGAGGGGTTTTGTGGCACGCAGGCTTGAATGCGTTGGATTTCTCTATAGTACAGGTTTTTAAAGGTGGGTTAAAATTGACTCCGTGTAAATACGATCAATGGTAGAGAAGGGAAACAGCAACGAATGATAAAAACGAAGAGACAATCTTTGAAAGAGACGAACATGTAAGAGTCCTTTGTTCGGGTATATTTGTTTTCGTGTAGTTTTGAGATATCGTGTGAGTAAAATGCTTTGGGCTAAAAGTCTTTCATGATGATAATGTATGTGTGTGTGTAAATATGTAAAAGTGTCTTACTTACTGTTGGGATCGAATTATTGGCTTGTTAGAAAATTGGGAGCCAAGGACGGATAATAGCGAGCGAAATTCGGACACGTCTTTACATGACAGCAAATTGGGAAGAAAGAGAATGATTAAAATCTAGCGCCTGTCACATGATTACTTGCTGGTCCCTGATTGGCTGCCGGTACGTGAGGGCCATGTTAGCTGACCGTGTGTGGAGAGTTCCACTCACGGGAGACAACTCCGCTTGGGTCACCACACGTACCAACTAAAAGAAAAGTCATACAGCTCATCGCGAATAAGTTTCCTTTTATTTAAGACTATTTCAGAGACAAAACTTTTTAAAAATTAAATTAAAATAAAATAAAAACTTATTTTTTAAAATATTACATAGATAGCTGAAACTTTTGTTCGAACAGTCTGTTGCTAGTTATATTTACTAGCCACAATGTTGTATTAAAATAAACTATTCAAATAAATTATAAAATAACTTTGTATAGAATTGGGTATCAAATCATTGTTATTTAATTGTTTTGTACGTATTAAAATAATTTTAGGATGATCAGTCACGTGACACAAAACTGTCGAACAACCGGGTCGGTTATGATTTTCGTTTTAAAATTATTTTTATTCCACGAATTTACACAGTTTTGTCTTTGAAATTGTCTTAAATAATAGAAAATTTAAATTTGACTAGTTTTTACCTTCATCCTAATTTTAGTTTGTATACAACTTATTAATTCGGGCCCCTGTTTCTATGACAACGAATAACAGCGCAATCGGAAATAAAGAGTAAGCCTTCGGTGAGAATCGAATTCACACCCTCATTGCCAGAGGGAGACTAGTTTACGCCTAGCCGCTTTTACCAATCGGCCATGAAGTGTGTGTCATAATACTTCATCCACTAATAATAAAGATTGATTTATTCTTTTTACTTGATACGCACTTTCATCTTTCTCTTTTTTGTTGTTTTTTAACCGCGTCTCGCGCGATCGAAAACAATTTTTACGTAAGTGATTATTTTCGTGTTTGTCCGTGTATTCAAGAGGAATAACTTTTTTGCCTCAAATCTTTGTACCCCACTATTGTATGTGTACACAAAAGACTAATAAGAACAATGATCTAAATGTTGGGGATATAATTAAGGGGGGTGTATAATTAAGGGGGGTGTAAATCCTTAATAAAAAGGAAAAATTACAAATAATAGAAATTTATAAAAGCCGCCTAAATTGAATGTTCGCGGTTGTTATTTTTCGAAACCGATCTAGAAAGAAAGTAAGGAAGAAAGAAAAAAAGAAGAAAAGAAATAAAAGAGAAAGGGGAAAGAAAACATAATTGAGGTTAAAGAAAGAAAGACTGAAAGGAAAGTAAAAAAGAAAGAAAAGAGAAAAAAGAACGAAAAGAGAAAAAGAAACAAAGAAGGAAAGAGAGAAAGAAGAAAAGAAAGAAAAGAGAAAAGGGAAAGAAAACATAATTGAGGTTAAAGAAAGAAAGAGAGAAAGGAAAGCGAAAAAGAAAGAAAAGAGAAAAAGAACGAAAAGAGAAAAAGACAAAAAGAGAAAAAGAAGAAAAGAAAGAAAAAGAAAGAAACACCAAAATTGGTAAAGTCAAGAACGGCCACTCCCATTCTATGAAATAATGACTAAAAATGTGCCGAGACAAAAGCCGTCATTATCTTCTGTTTTTTTCAGATGCAGATTTGGTGATAAAAATGGACAAAAGTTGCCAACGCTTCGATCAACAGATAATTTTCTTAACTGATGATCGCTTGTTGATTTTCTAATCGGAAAATTATCGGCGTTATTTCACATGTTTTAAGCAGATTCAGAACCGCCCACTTATTATTCTGTCATGTTATCATTTTCTTTTTCGAGGACAGAATTACACAAATAACTAGAAAGCACTCAGAGAGCGCATACCTCTACCACCACCATTAATGTCAGGGGAAGTAAGTGTGCATGGATCCGACCCCCAATTTAAATAACTTCTCCTGTAGCCCCTTGCCTACACTCCCACAAATCTTCATAGAAATTCATCGAGAACTTTCGGAGATATCATGTGGACAGACTTGACATTTTGACGATATTATGTGGTGTCATATAACTATGATGTAGGTGAGGTAATTGTGCATGGATCCGCCCCCAAATCATTTCTTTGGTAGCTTATTGTCCAACCTTCTACAAAGATTTCATAAAAATTAATTGAGAACTTTTGGAGATATTGTGTGAATAGACATGACCGTAGACATACGAGTTACTCCTCTGAAGAGGTAGCAGACCTCCACAGTTAGCGCACATCTGCTTCTGTTGGAGTGTCCAGGATACGTGCTTAATGTTGCAGACAGCCGTACTGTCATGAGGATCTGTGATCAAAGTTGCAGGCAGCCGTACTCTCCTGATTCTCATTCAAAGGGTCGGTAGAACTCTATAGCCGGTCCAGGCATCTACCAACTACGGACTGTTCACGTCCTGTGGTTTAAGCACAGATCAGCTTTACTGTCGGAACATTTCCGCAAAGGGGCAGCAGACCCCCTTAGTTAGCTCAGGCATCTGCCATGAGAAGGACAAACATACGACCTATGGGCTCTGCTCCTATTCGCACAAATCCGGTGGT
>VCCN01005113.1:2019861-2041884 GCA_006491835.1 Architeuthis dux | reverse complement strand
ATACTCAATGGACCTAAGGGAAGGTTCCAAAGTAAAAGATTTTGGATTATTTCATGTTTTATTACCCGCAGATATTTAAATTAAATGTGATCATGATTGTGATGATAGCGAGGCCGAGAGGGGGATTCTGACGACTGGGCACCCCATGATCTCCATACGCTTCCCCCAGCCATGCGCCCTGGGGTGGGGTTCACTCCAGTGTCGTTCCATTGTCTCTATCATTTAATTAGACATATGGAGTAAAAATTTTAAAAACAGGTCTGGTTAGTCACTCAATAGAAATTGTTGCGTGATCAACGTCTTTTGACAGTATACCGTGTTGAGGGTGATCAATTAAAAAATGGGCAAAGGGCTGATCAATGAATAAGTCACTTCTCTCGCCTTTTGTTGGGCAGTGATCACTAAAAGAAGGTCTGAATTTTCAAAAAAACAAGCGTGAATACTTCCGGACACAAACTAAGGGATCAATTTAACATGAACTTACATTACAAATTGAAAAACCTATTTGGGGGGATACAAAAAAAAACAAAAAAACGTTTTTTCAAGACATAATAAGGAGTAAATGTGTACATTTTCAGCCCTTTAGCTCCATTGGTGCGGCCTGTACGCGTGATACATAGCCAGCCAGACCAACTTGAAAACTAAAGAAACTTATGTTAACAGTTTTGGTTGATGGTTTCTAAAAATGTATCCCCCGCTGTTCAAAATCCTTGATCCGCCCCTGTCATATTTTTGTCAAACTCAGAAAGACAAGAACAATCCTCACCAAAAATAGGAGAGTAAACTGACATATAAAATCAGCATAATCATCTGATCGAAAGATTGATATTAGCAGACGACAACAAACAATCTAAAAAAGTATAAAGGTCTCCGACAGAGAGAGAGAGAGAGAGAGAGAGAGAGAGAGAGAGAAAGAGAGGGGGGGTTAGGTGTGTGTTTGTCTCTCACAACTGATATAATACGGTATGCTGAACTACCAGAGTGGGAATTAGTTTAGTTTTTTATTTTATTCAAACCATAACATTCTTAAAACCATTATATATTTTCAGTAATTAGGTGCCCAAGAACCTGTATAACAATTTTCAGTCTAATCCGTTCAGCAGTTCCAAAGTTCGACTTTTCTGCATGTTGACATATGGTTATTTACATACTAATTAATACCCGTGAAACAATTCACGGATACATTTGAAAAAATAATAGCAAATTTGTTTCAGTTGAAGAGTCCATAGTTTCAAACGTTCGGTAGGAGGTACTTTTATCAGCAAAGTTTTTACCCCTGAGTGAGAGAGTCAGTGTTACGGACAGCAAACCAAAGAAATCACAATGTTCATTATATAAGTATAGTAAGTTAATATGAATTGGTATCAGACCAGACCATCTATACTGGGAGATCCGATGAGGATCGAACCCACTAAAAGCAAATAGATCAGGACAGACGTCATATAGCAATAATGATCAGCAAACTAATCTTGCTGATCATTGCTATATGACGTCTGTCCTGATCTGATGTGTTTTTCTTCATATGATCTACCTTTTGATTGAAATGTTTTTTATCCCCCAAAAAAATACTGAATTCGTTTATCGGGAATAGAGCGAAGTTTGAAACAGTGAGCCGGAAGTATTTTTTCAGCGAATCTCTAAACCCCTACGCCCAGTGGAATAGTCCAGTGTTACGACCGGCGAACCAAGAAAATCACAATGTTCATTATTAGAGTAGATAAAATGTAAACAAACAATCGGATCGACCGTAACTCACCATTTTTAAATCCCCTGCGTTTTGTCAACAATATAGCCAAGATTTGCGAAATTTACCCAATTGTAAACAAAAACAATGTTTTTACTTATAAAATTTAAACAAACAATCGGATCGGCCATAACTCACCATCACCTAGGTAGAAACTCTCCACTAGCTTACGTACAAAATTTCATTGAAATATATTAAGGAATAACGAAGTTATCCAATTGAGAAAAAGGATACAACGACGGCAAAGACGTACAAACACCCATAGCGATTGATAGTCCCCGGCGGCTTTTTTCCACCGGGAACAAAAAACAAAACCAAACAGTTATTGTTAATGTTATCGTCCACGGTGCATGTCTTTTAGATTGGGTTAGAGTCACAACAAAGGATCTGCTGCAAACACACAACGCACATTTTATGGTTAACACGACGGAATATTTGGTATGCACTATTTCCCAACCTAATTAAACAGAAATAGAATCGTTCTGATGCAACGCGCCAGAACGAATAATGTTAGTCTTTCATCTCACTTTCAACTGATTGCCATTCAAGGGGAAATAATACTATTATGTTACAATGTAGTTTGGTTTTTGTGGGTTTTTTTATTAGTATTATTATTACTTGTGTAAGGACTGATCGATACTCCTAGCTTGTAAAAAACGAAGAAAAACAAAACTCTGATAGTAAAAAAGATATGCGATATTTCGATATTTTTCAGTCTAGCTTTTCTTCGTTTTTTTTTAAATTTTATTTATTTTTTGATTTTATTTATTTATTTTTCTTCTTTTTCTTCATCATCATCATCAGCAGCAGCAGCATCATCATCATCATCATCATCATCATCATCATCAGCAGCAGCAGCAGCATCTTTTCATTTTTAAACAGAACACAAGACTGAATGCGAAAACGAACGCCTGCAAGTCAAACTTGAGCGTGTGCATAAAAATAATTTTATATCAAGTTTTGACACTATGAAATTCGAAGTCGTAAAAACTCTCAAAAGAATTCATCAAAATGCATAAACGATAATGTTTTTACTTAACCTTATGCCCTCGACTACTTTTAAAAAAAAATTATTTTAGAAATTGTTCAAATTTGGAAAGAAAGAAAGATATTAAGAAAGAAAGAAAGAAAGAAAGGGGGAAAGGAAGGTAAGAAAGAAAGAAAAGAAAAGAAAAGAAAAGAAAGACCAAAATTGATCAAATTAATTGATTCCATGAGAGTCTTTTGTTCGAGATTTCATTTTTTTTAAAAGATGCGATGACTTGAATCATAAGAAATAATCTTCTATTTCGCCAAGACAACTTAAAAAAATTCGATTAAAACGTTTGCCTTTAAGATCGGCGTTCTTTTCAGCCAGAATCTCAGGTTCTTTCAATAAAGAATTAAAGAATTAGTTTCAAAGTGCAACTACGGAACTAAATGGTCTTTTGTCATTGCTAATAATGATGACTATGTGCCTAACAAATACAATTCACTTCTGCTACATTTGAAAAGGTTTTTTATTCTGTCTCCAAAATGTGATATTACTTTCCATTTTATCATTTATGAGTGAAAAGAACTCTGATCATATTGAACTGTTCCCTTCTTTACTTCCCTAAAGGTTTTGTTTTGCCACTAAGAAAGTGTCCCACTGACCTGAATAAATGAGAATTTGAAGGTCTTAAATCCTGTAAGTAGGCCGTCCCAACCTAACGATCTGACCTCTAATACATTTCCCCTCATTCATGCCCCTGCTTTTATTGTTTCGCATCCAATCGTGTGATCTTCATTTATGACACCTGTGTGACTTTACGATAATGTATACATTAACCGTTAAAATCGTACACGCCACATTCTTTGTGCCATTTTTAGGAAAGTTTTCATTATTTAAAAAGTAATAATCGAAATTATGGAAATCCAAGCCTTCCTTTGAATAAAATCTCCCGAATAATTTTAAATCAACAAGTTAACGGGTTTAAATTATTGGCAAAAAATCTTAAAAGTATAAAGGTCCCCGACAGAAAATGATTGAAAGAGAGAGAGAGAGAGAGAGAGAGAGAGAGAGAGAGAGAGAGAGAGGCAATTAGTTGTTTATTAGGATCTTTAACTCCAAGCTAATTCAAACCATACAATTCTTAAAAATGTGATATATTTTCATTAATTAGATGCCAAGAACCTGTACAACAATTTTCATTCTAATCGATTCAGCAATTCCAAAATATTTTGCATGTTGACATATGGTTATTTACATATAAAATGTAAACAAACAATTAGATTGACCGTAACTCACCGTTTTTAAATTCCCTGGGTTTTGTGAACATTATAGCCAAATTTCAGCAACATCGGTCAGGATTTGAGAAATATTCCCAATTGTAAACAAAAACAACGTTTTTGCTTATAAAATGTAAACAAACAATCGGATTGGCCATAACTCACCATCCCCATGGTAGAATCTTTCCACAAGCATACATACAAAATGTCATTGAAATATATTAAGGAATAAAAGGACACAACGACGACGACAGTCACCCATAGAGAGTGACAGTCCCGCCGGGGTACCAAGGAAAACATGTTTGGAGGGCCAAGGGGTAAGCAAACCAAATAGGGTTGGGGGGGGGGCAGTATCCCCGGAAAATTTCGATTTTCATAGCATCTCAGGACCTAAATTCCTTGCATTTTAGCAGTCTGAGATGATAAAATATATGGTGGTTTTTTTTTTTACCTAAAAAAGGTTTGGGGGCGCTCGGCCCCCGCTTGTTACAACCTGCCTTACTGGTCACTCTTGGGTTTATAAAATTAGTAACCATATATCATTTTTGACTATCTACTTATATAGGGTTTTCCGTAATTATCTCCTCCCTGCAAATGTTGTTAGGGGGGTAACTCCGTAAGTAAGTACTTTCTGTAAAAGTTGGGTTATATTTTGTATTGACTAGGCACCTAATAGTAAAAGCAATCCTAGTCAATACAAAGTTACTCCCCTTAAAACGTTTGCAGAGAGGACACAATTACGGGACGCCCCGTATAATAAGCCACATGAAGGTCTATAATTTCTGTCTGTGATATTTTTGTCAAGGGAGATAACTACTACATGCTAATTATAGAGTAATCTCCATTATTTATTTATTTATTTTACAAACATGTTCCTCTTTGTATGGGCCTGTAAGATCAAAGACCTTTCCTTGATTTGAACGAAAGAGGGTGGGAGATCATCTGGTTATGGTCGCATTTACAATATTTGCGAACATTTGATTATATGCTTCAATACCTCTTGGAATATATCACATGTAACAGTATATTTTTTTTAAAGTGCGAATACAGAAGAAACATAAATTCCTTTTGGGATTGTGTGCTGATCTCTTGATTGTTAACTGCTTACATTATTGTCCCCGGCGGGGGAAAAGCCGCCGGGGACTATCATTCGCTATGGGTGTCCGTCGTCGTCATTGTCGTCGTGTCCTTTTTTTCAATTGGATAACTTTGTTATTCCTTAATATATTTCAATGAAACTTTATATGTAGGCTTGTAGAGAGATTCTATCCGGGGGAATGATGAGTTATGGCCGATCCGATTGTTTGTTTATATTTTATAAGCAAAAACGTTTTGTTTACAATTGGGAAAATTTCTCAAATCTTGACCGATTTTGCTGACATTTGGCTATAATGTTGACAAGAACAGAGGAATTTAAAAATGGTGAGGTACGCTCGATCCGATTGTTTGTTTACATTTTATATGTAAATAACCATATGTCAACATGCAACAAATATTGAACTTTGGAATTGCTGAATTGTTATACAGGTTCTTGGGTACTATTTCAGCCGTTTTCTACCGGGGACCTTTATACTTTTAAGATTATATTTACATTTATCTTTACGTATCCCGTAACCCAGTGCAGGGTCGATGAGGCACCAGAGATGACCTACAATGGACTAGCTCACTCTCCATCCGTTCTTGTTCCTTGTTGCTCTCTAAGATTAGCTGAAGCTCAGATCTGTCCACCCTTTGATGTTGTACGCCCACCCCTTTCTCTGTCTGCCTCTCTTCCTGTCCCTCCTGGTACGGTGCCGCACACGATGGTCTTTGCGAGACCCTCTGATCTGGTCACGCGTGCACGTACCACTTCAGATTCCGCTTTCTGACGATGGGGAGAAGGTCATCATGGGGCCCGGGGGGATTTTTATAAAGCGGTGCAATTTGCAACCGCCCCTCCCAGTACACACTGGACAAACACCCTCGTCCTTTAGCCATCCTGTTTTCATCTGCTATAACCCTTTTAGCATGCAATACTATATTAGCTCACCGGTAAACGATAGAGTCAACCTATTTTATTAATGGACTTATCGCAGGGCCGTCGGAACCGGAGAAATCAATGTATTTTTCAAGTCATCCACAGACTCGGGATAAATCTATTATACACCTGGTTTATTTACTCTTTCTGTAATCTTAAACCTAGCTTTTTGTAACATCTTTCGAAAACACGGAACTAAAAAAGTGGTCTTTTTCGCTCGCCCCCACCCAATATAAATTTCGTTCCGACGGCCCTGTGTCGTATCGACTTTTTCGATACACAGCTCAAGAGAAAGAAAGAAAAAGATAGACAAAAAGGAAGGACAAAAGAACATTTTTATTTCACTTTTCGCAAATAGTAATTAGTATTTACTGGGGAATTCCCGTTCAAAAGGTACATGTTTGTCGCCAGAAGGTCTAGAATGCACAACATATAAGCAATTGGTTAATTTGTATATACAATGATAAAGGGCCCACCGCCCGCCTTTCAATACTCAGGTCTTGATAGCTGGGAGTTTTTCTTAAATCGATTCCCAGCCATACCGGCTTCCGCCAACCTGGAGGTTCACGGCCCCCGGGTGACAGTGACTGCGTAACAAACCAATTCCCAAATCCCAGGCCTCGGCCACAGCTGTGTGCTACGAGCGAGGGATTGTTATGACTAGAAGCTGAACCCAAGGTCAGCCCCTTCGAGTAACAAAGGCAGTTTTGGGTTTTAAATTTATTTCGCGAAACTGTGTGAGCCTACATTATCTATTGTGTGAATAAACAAATTTTAACGTCTGTGAAAAGATTTAATTCCACGCTTCTGTACCGAACTCCAGCAAATTTTCTGTAATAATTATTTCACCAGCGACAAACGAAATAATTCCATACTTGTAAAATCCACACCAACCGTGGTGTCACAAAGTGCAACGCGAAGACACACACGCACACACTTCCGCAATGCACGCCAAACACACGTCCACACGTCTGTGGGATCATGTGCCATCACGCAACCGTCAACCAAAACTGTCAACATAGGTTTCTTCAATTTTCAAGTTTGTCTGGCTGGCTGGCTGGCTTGTATGTATATATCACACGTACAGGCCGTACCAATGGAGCTAGAGGGCTGAACATTTAAACGTTTACGCCTTATTATGTCTAGAAAAAACGTTTTTTGACCGCCCATATAGGGGGTTAAATTTGCAATGTAAGTTTATGCTAACTTGATCATCAGTTTGTGTCCAGCAGCATTGACGCTTGTTTTGTTTTTAAATTAAGACTTTTTTTTTTAGTGATCACTGCCCAGCAAAATACGTGAGAAGTAACTTTTTCATTTATAATACCCTTTTTCCAATTTTGTAATTGATCACCCCCAACACGGCATGCTGCCAAACGACGTTGGTCACGTGACGGCTTTTATTGAATGACTAACCAAACCTGTTTTATTTCATAAATAAGAAGTATAATTGTTAATTACTACATTATTTTGTGCGCACATTAATTTCCTTTGTGCGCTGGTTGCAAAACGTGCACAGCTTAGAGCGAACTATGATGATGACGACAATGAAACTGATCATTGTTCTGTCTTTGTCAATGACAAACTTCATCTTCTGGTTCACCAACATTCAGTTTCACCCCTCTCTATTTTGTATATCGCTAATTTCATAGCCTATGGTTCAGGACACGGGTGTCTGCGGAGGTGTGTGTGTGTGGGGCGGGGGGCAGTGCACGCCCACCGCCCGGAAAACTGACAGCCGACGCCCACGTCAACATACAGCTTCACCCCTCTATATGTTCTATGTCGCTAATTTCATAGCTTTATGGTTCAGGAAGGTTTCCACCCTCGCCACCCGCGTCAGATTTACCTTTTTTTGTGTAACGTATCCAGATCCTCTGATCTTTAGAACTGACCCGCCGCCTCCCCCTTCCCAATGACATGACATATTTCTCTCCTGCTGATACATTTCTAAAGCCTGTGTTTCCAGATGGAGTCATCAGGAATTCAATATAAAGTTACGTAATCCACCATTCATTCTGGGGTCCATGGGAGTCCGCTGCCGATTTTCGGAGGGGGGCAGAAAGATATATATTCGCAGGTCGGTCAACGTGATACAGGCGTCCCTCAATATAGCGCGGTTCGCGATATAAGGCGGGTGGGTCATCGATCCCAACACCTTTGTCTAGATTATCACTCACACGTCCAGAAAACCGCGAATTAAAACATAATTTCATCAAGACTTACTTAATCTAATTAAAATATTAAATATCTTCAATTTTCAATCAATTAGCATCTAATTACATTGTGTTTTACACATAATTTCTTTGATTTTGTGATGGAAACAACATCTTCATTCATCAGTGAATTTGTCTTGGGTCTCGTAATTAAAGTAAAGTAAGTGGTGCCCTTACGCTAGCTACGGCTTCAGTCGTCACGTTTGCGATATGTGAATTAGACTTAGAGACGACACGCACCCGGAGAGGCGTCACTCACTTCACCATGCGCTATTTTACCCATAGCTGGAGTGAGGGGAGATGGATTCATGCCTTTCCCAATGGCTTTAGTGTGAAGTGAACACAAACTGTCCCAGCCGGAGTTTGAACTCAATTCGCCGAATCCATTCTCCTAACCTGAAGTACAACTCAGATGCCAGAGAGAGAGAGAGAGAGAGAGTTCAGAGGAGAGCCACCAAGACCATTCAGAGGCTGGGAAATATGTCCTACACTGAAAGATTAAAACAACTTAATCTAGTGACCCTTGAATACAGAAGAAAATGTGCTGACCTACTAGAGGTCTTTAGAATCCGGAACAACATACATAGAGTGGATACTGACGTTCATTGCTCAAAATGCCCAGATAAGAAAATGCTAACTTCATCTATCTGCAATAAAACCAGAGGACACAGCCATAAACTACAAATTCAGACCTCCACAGGTGTTAGAAAAGATTTCCTCTCGGCAAACGCATGGAACAGCCTAAGTGAAAAGATGGTCATATCCAAGAATATCAATATTTTAAAAAATAATCTTAATTCTGATATCGGACATACCAAATTTAACTACCATTTTTCTTATTAGTTTAAACCCAGCCCAAATACACTGAAGCTGGCTTAATGATGCAATTAACTGCTGTCAAAAAAAGCCTATTTCAAGTATATAACCTTAACCCTAACACGAACTATAAAACTGTGATCAGAGAAAATTTCAAATATAGTGCAGCGAAATCTAACGCGGAAATGTTTTGAATTTAACGCTGAATAGGTAACAATCGCACACCTTTTTACGTTTTAAAGACTTTTTTTTGTGGGGAGCCCCTAAAATCTTGGAGTAGGGCCCTGAATACAATAGTACCTTCTAGTAAACAACTTCAAATTAGATTGATTGATTGATTTGTTTAGCGGCATATCAACCCTTGATGGGTCATTTACTGCCGAAATCAGTTTAATATTCCCAAAAAATAGATTCTTGCGACTTTAGTGAAAGTTTTTTTTAAAAATTAGAGTCTTGAGACTTTGGTGAAAGGATATTTTTCTTTTTTTTAAATAGAGTCTTGCGACTTTGGTGAACGGTTATTTTAAAAAAAATAGAGTCTTACCACTTTGGTGAAAAAACAGGTGGCCCCTGTTGGGGGGGGGGGGCTCTTACCCCTCTGCAGGGGATGCAGTCGGCGTATTCTAGGCCCCAGCCGACAGGGCCGTTCAAATTAGAATCAGTGCTTTAAACAGAAGAGTCACAATACTCAATCAGTGCCGCCCCTAGGTACCGGCAACACGGGCAGTCGCCCGGGACGCCAAGTGCCAGGGGGCGCCTGTCATGTGTCTGTGACAGTAGGACTTTACAATTACAAATGGGAAAATGAATTAATTAAACAGAATAAAAACAGTCAAAATAAGAAAATTCCCTGATATGAAGTAAGATTTTTCAGGAATATCTGACAGTCAAATACTTTGTTGTGGTGGAACGAAGAGAAACAATTGGCAAAGGAAAGTCTCATGACCGATGATATGATCATTTAGTTAATGCATTGTGATTCAAATTATTGATATTTAGGATCAATCAGTATAGTACCTATATATACATATGCATGCCTACATATTTATTTGTCTCACTGTAAAACATGAATAAGATAATACTATATTTTAGAGGGCGCCTAAGTTCAGCTTGCCCGGGGCGCCAGGAACCCTAAGGTCGGCCCTGTAGTCACTTAATCTCAGTTAAAAATACAATTCCATTCTTATATCGTCGTCGTCGATGAAAGACAATAATCGGTGGGAATTCCGTGCCGGTGGGCAATCCCCGAGTCCGTGACGTCATAAATACAACTAGCATAAACAGAGACAGACCCAACTAAGCGAATAGATTGTGTAAACTCTTGCACCCAGTGTTGCCAGTTTAGATGTTTTTCATCTAAATCTAGATGTTTTTGGTTGCGTCTAGATGTCAGAAATTGCTACATAGATGATTTTTAATAAAATAAGTAGTACTTTAATCTGATTTATAGTAATAAAACAAGTAATTATTCCATAAATCAAGTAATGCGTTAATTAAATAAATCCAAAAGATTAAAGTCACATTTAATTTATTGATATTCCTAGATTTTAGATATATATATATGGAATCTAGATGTTTTTGACTTAATTTTAGATGTAAATGTGAAAATAAATTTGGCAACACGGCCTCTTCCCCCTCCTACTCGCTAAAACAATGCTTTTATCCATATTTGTTTTAAAGAGCCCTTAATCTAAGCTTAAGTTCGTCTGTGAACAGGGTTGCCGATTTAGCGCGTTTCGCGCTAGATTCAGCGCGTTTCTCGTTTTGGCAGTGCAAAAAGCGCTAAATTAGCGCGTTTGCACCTATAACATTTTGGCCATTTTCTAGCTATTTTTGACCATTTTCAGTGTCTTTTTGGTGGTTTTTGGCTAATTAAAAAATCTAGCGCTTTTTGGCAGTCAAACTAGCGCGAAAATATTTTTTGAGTTGACAACTGTCTGTGAAAGGAAGGGATATTTTTGAGTATCTCTACCCGCAATGATAGAGTAACTTACTCCGTTGTAGTCAGTGTTGCCAAGTATGGTTTGTTATGTATAGCTAAAGAAATGGCTAAAATCGGCTAAAAATGTTATATATACTCATTAAAACTCATCAAATAAAATAACGGTACACTAAGACTCCAGAACAAATTATTAATAGAAATTATTTACTCTTATTGAACTTACTAATCATTTGTTTTAGTGGTTAGATTTTCGGCTATCGTAGATTTGTATCGGCTAGATTCGGAAAAGATCAGCCAGTTCTAGCCGAAATATGGCTAATTTGGCAACTCTATCTATAGTAAATAAGTCCTGGGTAAAAAAAAGTCAAAGTAAATATTTAGATCGATGGGTTACTCCTGCTGAGCTAAACATGACAGAAGGGAGAGGAGATGGAGAAAAAGTGAAAGACAAAGCGAAGAAGTAGGAGGAGAAGAGGGGGGGAATGGGGAAGAAAATAAAAAGAGAGAGAGTAATAGACATGAGAAAAATGGAAAGTAAATAAAACAATCGGAGGGGGATTATTCTTTTATGGTTCTCAAACTTTATTATATGACGGCACACTAACAGATGTTGAGGGGTGGGGCACCCCCCCCTCAATGGAGGGGGCTTCCAAGCGCTTTATAAATAGTAGTTCACTTACACTGCATTTCTAATGACAAATCTCATTAAGTATTGGAGGGGGCCCCTCACGGAGCCAATTCCCCCCCCGGTCCCTAACTAGCTACGCCTATGCACACACCGAGAAATATATTTGATTTACGCAGGAAACCAACTGTAAAAATGAAACGAATTAGACAAAAACATTTCAGTAGTCAATAAAGTGGTTCCCTTACGCTGGCTACGGCGTCAGCCGTCCCAGCTTAGGCACAGACACATACATCACATTACTTTCCCGTTTTGCGATATGTGAAATTATAGAATTAAAGGCGACACGCACCCGAAGTGGCGTCACTCACTTCACCCTGCGCTACTAATAAGGGGGGAGATGGATTCATGTCTTTCCCAAGGGCATTCAATGTCCCAGCCAGAGTTAGAACTCGGCATGCCGAATCTTTTCTCCGAGCTGTTAACCGCTCGGCCACACCGCACACCCACTTGATTGTCAAACTTGTCAATGGACGAACGAAACTTTTGGCACAGCTTAGTTAAGGTGGTCCCGATTGGAATTCTGGGCGTGAGATAAAAGAAAGAAAAAAACGAACCGAAATAAAACAAAACCTTGTGTGAAAAACTGCACATTGTTATTGGTTTGTTCCTTGAGAGAAAGAAAAAACCTAAATCGTTGTGTAAAAAAAACAACAAACTTTTTATTAATAAAAAATAAATAAGAGAATTCATGAAAGAAAAACAGAAGACTTACAGAAGTCAATAGATACATTATATTTGTATTACTTTGAATAAATTATTTGTTGAATTGTTTTGCCTAGTTTATTTCTTCTTTTTTTTATTTCTTCACACTCAGAATCCCAATCGGGACCACCTTCGCTAAGTTGTGCCAAAAGTTTAATAAAACCGTATAACATTTTCCCGGATATTCAAGATGGGCAGATTTCCTGATGGGCTCTTTTCCGGGGGGACACAGTTATCGGCTCGGCCATCCCTCACGCCCCACGGTGCTCCACTCGGTTGTCAAACTTGTCAATGGACGTAACTTTTATATCAGAACATCACTGATACGCAACTCATCAACCTTTTTTTCCTCTTACACAACAATCGCTGGAGGAAAAAAGATTGAGATATTGTAACATAGTGATTGGTAACTAACTCATGTTCAAGACTCGAAGTTGAAATACACGTTTGCGTAATCGGAAAGATTTACGCGACACACCTTGGAGGTAGGGGGTAGTTGTGGCACAGTCACACTACTGGGTCGCGGCATATGGTTTGAGAACCACTGCCTTATGGTCTCCAATCCTGGTATGGAGTGAGGAGGACACAAGACACTCAATCTATCTTTTTGTTTTTACTCTTTGTGTCTTGGCTTGGCCCAACTGATGCAAAACGACCAAATTCAGCTTCTTCTTTGGTTTAAAAAAAGGATAGTTTTAGCTTAAAAGAAGAGAAATATCTTTTTTTCTTCTTCCTTCTCTTCATCAACTGACAATCCAGACTGGCTGACAATGATCCTTCTTCTTCTTCTTCTTCGTTTTTTGTTTTGGAAGTAAACAATTCGGCTACTTCCTTTTTTGTGGAACTCGTAGGAGGAGCAGGAGAGGGAGGCCCCCCCCTCTTCTAATGTTGATGTGTCATAATCGGCCACGGCCTTCTCCTCCTCCTCCTCCTGGTGTTGTTTTAAAACCTTCTTCACTTCTTGGGATTTCAACATTTCGATAATCGATTCCTGGGGATTTATTTATTAGAAGTTCTTTTTTTTGAAAAATTGTATCTCAGCTGAGACTAAGAAAGGAAGGAAGGAAAGCAAAAAACAAACAAACAAGACACGTGAAAACAATATTATGAAACATAAACAACAACAACAACAACGGATGATTGTAAAAAGGACTTTTCTTGTGTTGTTGACTCAAGGAGAGAAAACACAGGGTTGTTGAGGTTGAGGAGACGGGAAAAACAGGGTTTTTACTAGGAGGGCAGTTAGGAAGAATCTAATATTGATGGGGCCCCCCAAGTGAGCATAACATTTCTATTTTAGAGTGTCTGTTTGGTTAACTATTATTTTCAAACAAATCAAACAGGTCTGGTTAGTCACTCAATAGAAACCATCATGCGGTTAATGTCTTTTGGCAGCATGACGTGTTGGGGATGATCAATGAATGAGTTACTTCTCTCGCTTTTTGTTGGGCAGTCATCACTAAAAAGAGTCCACATTCCCCAAAAAACAAGCGTGAATACTGCCACACAAACTAAGGAATCAATATACATAGCCCACTAGCCAGCCAGACCAACTTAAAAACCGAAGAAACCTATGTTGACCGTTTTAGTGACAGTTTTGGTTGACGGTTTCTAATTAAATATTCATAAAATTATGATATTTAATTGGACGTAAAGTATTTTATTTCCTCTGTCCTCTGTCACAATAACAACAACCCTCACAAACAAAATTGAAATACTAAGGAAAACAAAAAACAATGAAAATAAAAAATATTTTTAAAAAACCTAGGGTAGGCTAGGGAGCTCCTAAAATCTTGGGGTTCAGGGCCGGCGCTACAGTTAGGCCAAACTAGGTAGTCGCCGAGGGCTCAGATTTCAGAGGGCGCAGTACTGACCATTGCGGCCTAGGAGAAACACTTTAAAGGTAGATCAATCAAGCAAACGGGGCGCAAATTTTAAGTCTCACGGTCACCTAGGGCGCACGGAACCCTCGCACCGGCCCTGTTGAGGCCCCTGTGCAGTTGCACGGTTTGCATTGCACTGAGAATGAAATATTCCATCTGCTTAGTAGAAGCACAACAATAACAACAACAAATCACGAATTTACAGACACGTGGATTTAAGATGATAACATTAATAGTCGTACTACTACAACTATAAGGACTATTAGTACTGCCACTACAACTAAAGTACTACTATGACTACTACTACTACTACCGTTGATTTCTTTGCCTACAAGAAGCACTTTAAGAAGAATCTATACAAGGGATAACATCTCTAGAAAAGTAAATATTTCTTGGGAAATCTCTTGGAAATTTCGGAACCATGGAGATGCCTGGAAAAAGGAGAATTACCCCGAAAACTCCTTCTGTTCAAACAGTTACAACAAGCAGTGATGACAGTGATTCAAGTAATACCAGTGAAGGAGAAAGACTTCGCCGGCTTTTTAATAGTTGTGATGGGGATGGAGACGGCTACATAGACGGGTAAGTAGAGACAAGAAGAAGAAATACCTACTCACTAAAAGAAGTGACTTTATCTACATTATGTTTCCCAAAGTAAAATCGTTTCTAGTGCACCCCTAAAATAAAATAAAAAATCCCCTCCTCCTGGAAAAACATCAGATGTTGGAGAGAGAAGGATTCGCTTCCCCAATTTAAATTTAATTACACACCCGCAAGGTGCTTATCTTATGTCTTTAAAAAACGAAATACTTATACTCAACTCAGAAAAGTGATTTATTTACCTAGTCTTTTAGTAAAAATCTTTTTTAGAACACAATAACATTTATAAGAAACAAAAGGAATCCTTGATTTGAAAGATCAGATGTTGTTGAGAGAAAGAAGGATTTATTTCCGATTTGATTTTAATTACACACCGCAAGGTGCTTGTTGTTGTAAAAAGGTGTAAACATTTTTAAGTGTCAACTAATTGATATTCAATTAGTTCGAAAGTTTTCAATAAAAACAGGGGGAAATGTCTTTTTCACATATTTTACCAGTGAATAATTCTAATTCTATCCACGTAAATTGATTTAAGATAAGAGAAGTATAGTAGAACTTTAGGCAATTGTTACCTTTCCCGTTTTAAAATGGCCACCGCAGGGTTAGTATTGTTAAGGTTTTGAAATCCGTCATCAGCATCTGTTTGCAGCTGGAACGGTGGTCATTTTAAAACGAGAAAGGTAATAATTGCCGAACTGGCATTTATTTAAGTTCAAGTCTGACGGCTGTTTTAGCTGTGGTGGTGTTGGGGACGGGTAAAAAGTAGACAAGAACTGAAATACCTACCCAGAAAAGGGACTTTTACTTACCTAGTCTTCTTAGTAAGAACTTTTTTTTAGAACACAACAAAACATCCTTTAGAAAAGAAAAAGGCACACCACCTGGAAAAGACATCAGATTATTGTGGAGAAGTTTTACTTTGAATTTAATTACACACACACACCGCAAAGGTGCTTGCTGTAAAAAGAATATAAGTTACTTTTAGACTAATTGATATTCAATTAGTTCGAAAGTTTTTAAGTAAAAAAAAAACAAGCTCTATTCCTGGAAACATTAGATGTTGTTTGAGAGCCCTGAGAGAAGGATCCCTAATTTGAATTTAATTACACACGACCCGCAAGGTGCTTGTTTCTTGTGAAAAACGTGAACCGTTAAAGTAATCTAATTAGACAAAATTGATATTCAATCAGTTCGACAGTTTTTTTCTGTTTAAATAATAGCGATAAACAGGGAAAAGAATTGTCTTTTCCAGATATTTTAGTGAATAAATCTAATTCTGTGCACGTAAAACTAATTAAAGAAAATAAACAAGTAGAACTTTTTAAGTATGTGGCAATTGTTACTTTTCCCGTTCCAGAGGGTTAGTATTAGCCTGGTAGAGTTAAGTATTTCCAGGATTAGTGTTAGGGGTAGTATTTTTAGGGTTAGTTCGTCATCACCATCTGTTATTCAACAGCGAGAACGGCACCATTTTAAAACGGGAAAGGTAACAATTGCCCAAATTTTTACCATTTTAAAGGAAGATCAATTTCAATTTTTTTTATTTATCAATTTTTGACAACTATTTACCTTCATCTTAATTTTTTTGTTACTTTTTTTCATCGCAACTAATAACAATACTGTTTGATTTTTTTTTCTTTTATTTATTTACAATTCCTCATATGGGCATCTCATTATAAAATATTGTCGCATCAACATTAAAAGAAATGACAATAATTACAGAGCATAAAAAATTACACATCGATATCTAGATAAATTGACGTGAATTAATTTAAAAACAGACTTTTACCAGCCCAGCATCGCCATATCACACATACTTATTTAGTAATTAAATTAAAATTAATAATGTATATGCACGTACACATTCAAGTTTTATAATATTACTTTTTACTTTAACTTTTAAAAGTTATGGGTTTAGAGAATATTCATTAAAATACTGAATGCATAAAATACATTTTTTTTGTTGTCATTATTTAAAATTTTTAACGGAAAATAAAACAGATTTTTTTTTTTTCAAACATAGACGTTGTTGCTTCATTTTTGTTTTTTTACCCATTTCAGAAAAAAACCAAAACATTCATATACATTCACTCTCAAAAAACTTTTAAACTTATTTATTTATTAAATCTATTAAAATAAAAATGCCTCTATGGGCATCTCCGTATACAATTTACTTTAAAGATACGTATTCAACATTAAAAGACACATTAATTCAAATGATAAAAATGTATGAAACTTAATAAAAAGAGATTACAAGCTTATCAGTAGAGAGAAACATTTATCAGGGACATTTTATTTCTTTTTCTTTTTTTCCTAAATTCTTCTATATAATTCATTCAGCTGATAACTCCCCAAATTGCCCTATCAATTTATTTTCTATCCCAAATGATCTAAATTTATCCAAGTTATTCTTACATTTATTTATAGAATAATTTTAAGAATAACTTTAGCATTAGTTTATTTTTTGTCCTATTTACCAAAAAAGTAGACCAAACAACATTGAATTGTGACTTTTCTCTCTAAAATCTGAACTTCATTTTATTCCACCTTTTTAATGTGTTGAAAATAAATAGACTTTCTTTTTTGTTTGTTGAAAAGTTGTGATTCTGTTTAACTGACAACAGGAAGGAATGTCATGAGGAAAGTGAAATATTTCACAAAATATTCCATATGAAAAACAATTCTGAATATTTTCCCTTGAAATTTTCATTAAAATGGTCATTCTATCTTCATTAAAAACGCGTTTTTATCATTTGCTTTCATTTTTAGTCGAAAGTTTAAACCTATTTTTCAACACTAAATCCTAAAATAATAAGGAAGGTCCCTACACAACATTTACACGTATATTTTTCCGGCTTAAAGAATTTCTACCTGATCACTCAGATCAGGAACAAAATCAAAACGAATGTATTTGATTTTTAACCTGTAAGTTTAAAATACTACAATTTCTCCTTTATTGACTTTCGAAATAATTATCTTAAATAAAAGGATAAAAAGTAAAAGACTATGATTACATTTACACACGAAAAAAAAACAACTTATTTTCTAAATGAGGTCTTTTCGGGGAGGAAGGACACGGTAACTCAGAAATAATACGATTAGAAACCTGATCTCGAGGGGAAAAAACGAATTGTTTTGATAAGATAAAACAATTTAAAAGTATATGATTTTTTTTATTTTACTATAAACTTTACCTAACTACAAAATTACCTTAAAAGTAAGTAAAAAGTTATGAAATTCTGTTGTCTATAATCAATTTACTAAAAAGAATCCAATCCCTGACTGACTAGCAAAGGCGTGTGAGGAATATTGCAAATAATCGGAGTAACATTTAAACTTTGAATAAGATACACTTAAATAAGTAAAATTACTAATGGATTTTTAATACAGAGATACGAAGAGTTTTAAAAAGTCGAACTAATCCTTTTTTGTATGATTCTTAAAATGTGTGCCAGTTGTTGTGTATATACGAACATGGGTGTGTAAGGTATCTGACTTTTTACTTTCTCCAATTGAATTACCTTCTTCCCCAGGAAGTGAAAGGTAACTTTAGCAAGGTTCTGGATATTTCTTTTATCCCCCACAGGATACGAATGGGTTCGGCCCCCACCCCCGTACTTGAGTTGAGGCAGTGGGAACAGCCCCCCCCCCCATATGTCTTTAAAAAGATATTTTATTTTTTGCGGGTAAAAAAGTTAAAAAAACTGTCTCAACTAAGTTAGAGGATTTATTACAGAGATAATTGATCCATTGAGGACTTCACGTTAAATTAAACAATAAATAATTTTATGAATGTTTCGTTTTTGTTTGAAAATAATAGCTAAATAATACAAAAAATAGAAGAGGCCCCCAAAGAAATGTTCTGCACTACTGACTCCATCAATGTTAACATTATTCGACCCTGGAAAAAAAGGTAACTTGAAAAGCGAAGTCGATTTTTTTTTTATCTCCCTCAGGATCCGGGTGGATTACTTCACAAGGAATTTTTCTTTTTTAATGCTTGTAAACAAAACATTCTCATCTTTCTTTTTAGTTTTCTTCATCATTAAAATAGCACCAATAATGTGTACAGGAGTTGCTTTAAAGTATGTACATTGTAAAGTTGCCATGTTAGGGGTGATCAATTAAAATCTTTTGGAAAAGGCGGGGTGATCAATGAATAAGTTACTTCTCTCACCTTTTTGTTAGGCCATGGTCACTAAAAAGGGTCACCACTAAGGGATCAATTTAGCATAAACTTTGCAAATTGACCCCCTCCCACACACACACTAAATACCTATTATGGGGGTTTAAAAAAAAGAAGTTTTTCCTAGACATTATAAGGAGTAGATGTTGAAAATTCCAGCCATCTAGCTCCATTGGTGCGGCCTGTATGCGTGATACATTACAAAAGCCAGCCAACCAACTTGAAAACTGAAGAAACCTATGTTGACAGTTTCTAATACACGTACCTTTTTTTTTCTGGTGTTAAATAAATACAAATTGGGATTTTTGCATTTTTGACTTCCGACCCCCCAAAGGATTGTGGAAGCTTCACCCCAGAAATGACCAAAATTAATCGATATTTCTAAATTAAAAGGTTTTTCTGTTTCTTTATTTTACAACTTGTTCAGTTTTTCTACAGCCTTTTTAAGTCTGTTTTCTATATAGCCCGCTCTGTAAAAACTTTTACTATTTATCAAGTTGTAAAATCTTTTGGTGGTTCAAGACTTCACTGATTCGAAGGATATTCGTCCACTGAACCGATTTGTTATAATCTTCTGTAGATTATTTTAATTAAGTGAATCCAACACTAAATATTTAATAATGAATTTTTTTCTTTCGTAATGTAGTAACTTTATTCTTGAAGTTTTAAAATTGATAGTTTACGATTTTGTAATTATTTATTTAGCAACTGTGAACCATGCTGATAAATGTATTCAGATTAACTGCCCCCCCCCTTTTTTAACCCAATAAAACGAGCGTGGCACACCGCACCCCCTTTTTTGTTTTGTTTTAATTTAACTTTCATTTCATATTTATTTTTAACCATATATAAAAGTGATACGCAACTAAATACTACGGTCGGTCTCCAATCTCCATTCATTCACAAATAATTGACACATTCTGTCAAACCTACCCTGTTATTAAACTAACTACCCAACCTTTGCTTTATGTCCGTGGTGTTAAAACTGTGTTCCGTGCGGCTTTTTCCAGGGGTTCCACGGGTTCCATGAAACAAAGTGACATTTCCCAATACACTTAATAATTCTTCATTACTTAAACAATTACTTCACGACTTTTGCATGTCTTGATTTTATTTATTTAACACGAACAATACTTTTTATATATGAAGAAGAAAGAAAACGACAACGTTTTACCTTTTTAATTAAAAGCAATATTTTCTATTCTATTTGTAACACATTCGGATAATTCCATAAACAAGGCCAACATCCAATAGTTACATACATTGTGTGTGTGTGTGTGTGTGTATATGTATATGATAATTATAATGACATTTATTAGTGAGAGCCTATATTTGCCCGTCGTCGGTGTGAGCAACTACTAAACGGGCGGCCTAAATGTCATTATAATTATCATATTCTGTCGAGTGGATATTTAATTATCCATCATTTTGATTTCATACTGTCGACATAAGAGAGCCGCATTATATTCGTGCCTAAAATACGAACGTGAGAATGGAGAAGCCAACAAAGTGTAGGAAAGAAGACTCCTGCCTACCATCTGATCTTCGTTAGTTCAGTCGGTAGAACAGCACCGCGTATAGGTGGCTTCCAAGGGGGATGCGGGTTCGATCCCCGCAAGGAGTTTGTTTCTTTATTCACATTTACGATTTAGGCCGCCTGTTTAGCAGTCGCTCACACCGACACCAGGCAAATATAGGCTCTCACTAATAAATGTCATTATAATTATCATATTCTGTCGATTGGATATTTAATTATCCATCATTTTGATTTCATATATGTATATGTATCTAAGGGAAAGTTGTTTTTTGAAAGAGTTCCCTAGAAAATGTAATTATTGAAAAGGTCCCCACCCGAGTCGTTAAAGTTTGAAGACCACGGCACTGCTTTGTTAACATTTGAATGCAGATTGGAAACAAGCAGAATAATAGATAATACATTTTTTTTCTCTGATTAATAAAATATATTAATATTATTTTTGCTTGAGTCTGATTTGAAATCCATTACTTTAAGCTCCTTAATTTTAAATCAGTTGTTTTCTAAAATCAATTAACATTGCAAAAATGTACAGATACTAATAGTTACCCTATTCACATACAAGGGGGGTGTGTGTGTGAAAATCAGGGCCTGTGAGAGGGGGGTTGCAGCTGGTGCATCACACTAGGGCCAAGGAGGACCCAAGAGTTTCTTGAGTAGAGAACTGTGTATAGAAACTTTAAAGTCGATACATGTCCATTAATAAAATAGGTTGACTATATCATTTACCAATGTAGTCCAAGAACCTTAGCATAAATACTATAGACAACTTTAAAATTCTAACAAGCTGATTTTTTCATCATTGATAGTTAATGGTATATAGAATGATAAACTAAGAATTCCCTAAAATCCCAGTGGAGATATTCATAAAACAAATTGTGGTTTGATGACTGCAGTAAGCCCCATATATTTAGTCCAGGAACATTAGGTCCAATGTATTATTAAAATTAATTCTGACAAGCTGATTTTTGCATGTTAGTTGCAATATGACACCAGAAACACTATACTAAAAATTCCCTGGAATCGCAATGAAGCTTTCGAAGATGGCAGCCGTATTTAGACAACATATTGAAATAGTCATAAAATTGCAACCAGACCTGATATGAATATGGTTTGGGTGTCTATTTCATTGTTTTAGAGGTTGTAAAATTGATAAAAACCCACCCTAATGTGATATTTTTGCAGGATAGGGTCACAAATTCAAGATGGCTGCTATTTCTTGGCAAAATAGCAAAGAATGCCATAACTTTGCATTCAAAACAGAAAGTTGATTTTGGAGTAAATTCCAATGTTTCAATGGTTGGGAAATTGATTTCAACCCATTATATTGAGGCAATATTCATGAATAATCTCCAAAACTAAAGACATCAGGAGTAACCATGTTTTAAAACATTTCAGTCAGAAAAAGATGACATGATGATTTCAGTATACAATCTATATACATT
>VCCN01005113.1:1979545-1991397 GCA_006491835.1 Architeuthis dux | reverse complement strand
TCAGACCAAATTTGAATCAGTTCATAGTGTTCATAAGAAAGTATAGAGAGAGTGGGCAAAGAAAGAGTAATGTTTTTTTTCTTCTTTTTTTATGTCACGCGTCATATTATTCCTTTTTTTTTATATCAATTCTCGAAATAAAAAAAATAGAAAAGTAAAAGAAACAAAAAAAGCAGACTATACAGTGTTTATAACTAATGTATATGCTTCATATATATATATTTATAACTTTTTCATTCCCAATGAGTTATACATTGCATTTCAGACGATCTTTTTCATTTTATTTTTGATGCAATGATTATTTATTTTTGTTTTTGACTTTTTAACGGAGATTAACTTGAAAAATCAAAAACAAATGTTGCCAAATGTATATACAATGTTGCAACGTTGCAGGTTTTGAACAGTCAGTTAGAAAACGTCAACCAAAACTGTCAAAAAAGGTTTCTTCAGTTTTCAAGTCGGTCCAGCTGACTATATATGTATGTATCACGCGTATATGCTGCCCCAAAGGAGCTATAGGGCTGGAAAGTTAAATATTTACTCCTTATTATGTCTATAAAAAAACATTTTTTTAGCTTTTTGACAATTCCCCACTAAATAGGTTTTTAGTGGGGGGTTCAATTTACAATGTAAGTTTATGCTAAATTGATCCCTACTTTGTGCCTGCTTGTTTGTTTTTTTGTTGAAAATTTAAGACTTTTTAGTGATCTAACAAAAGGTGAGAGAAGTAACCTATTTTAACTTTTTTTAATTGATCACCCCCAACACGGCATGCTGCCAAAAGATGTTGGTCACATGATAATTTCTATTGAGTGACTAATCATACATTTCTTTGCTTTATCTCTCCATTTTCTTTCCCTGGGTCACGTCTCCGGCATTTTAGGAACCGTGAGTTTGGTAAATGTTTGGAGTTAAACAAGATAAAGTCTCACCCAACTGATACTTGAGACACACACACACGTCAGTTCCTAATGTAGAAAAAGTCTGGACATTAAGTTCTCTTCTAAAACAAAGTCCCTTTCTCTACCCTTCCATCGTTAATCACGTTCCGACATTTTAAGCCCGGCTGTTTATTTGAAAAACCACATTCCAACAGAAATTTAAAAACTCATATAAAACTAGCATTCCAAGGGAAATTATGAATCACTGCCACTCATATATGCTGTGTTGGAAAAAGGGAGTGATCAATGAATAAGTTACACCATATTTGTTATTGTCTTTACGTACACTAGCTGTATAAGGAGTAGTAATATTGTCCTGATTTAGTTTTTATTAGATGAAGCATTGTCAACCCTTATGAATTCCAAGCAGAAATTGTTAATTTATTTTAAAACAATTAGAAGCGTTTCAATGAAAATGAATTCCAATTAGTAACTAGCATTCCAAGGGAAATTATGAATCACCGCTGTCCATATATGCTGTGTTGGGGGTGATCAATGAATAAGTTACTTCTCTCGTCTTTTGTTGGGCTGTGATGACTAAAAAGGTCTGAATTTTCCAAAAACATGCAGGCACAACACAAACTAGTGACCAATTTAGCATGAACTTACATTGCATATTGAACCCTCCTCTAAAAACCTATTTAGGGTGGGAATTTTCAAAAAACAAACAAAAAAAATCTTCCCTACTCATTGAGGGGAGTGTGTGCGTGTGTGCAAAATTTCATGTTTCTACTATGAAGGGTTAGGGCTGGGCAAAGTCAGGATAGATACATAGATATATATATAAATGTCAGAACACATGAATAACCTAAACCCAGCAATAAATCAGAGAGCGCATACCTCTGCCAATGCCATACACTAACTAAAAACTGAATGAAAATAAGAATATTAAAAAACAGGAGCGAATGCAAGTCTCGCAATATGTACAAATATGGGGTTACTAGAAACTTAAATTTAGCATTTTTATTCACTGTTTATTTTTAACCTCTTTCATTTCATGCAGAATAATAAAAATATCTCTAAATCGAAAACAAATTCCTAGATCCACTCCCAAATTTCATCACTCCTGTAACCCATTGCTCATCCTTCCACAAAATTTCACTGAAATTTATGAGAACCTTTAGAGATATTGCGTGGACAAACAGATGTACACGAATGAATACATATACATCACCAACTTCGTTAGCATAGGTAATAGAATTTTTCCTTTATACCTTTTTGTTTATCCAGTATGACTTATTGAAATTTACAAAGCTTAGCTTTGTATGACACAAGGCTACAAGTGTAATGAGCACTCAGTGAGGAGAGTACTCAATAGAGTAGTGACGGTCTGCAAGATTACCTTGCTAACCATTGCACTACAGCAAGGCACCTTGTTTAGGTATTTAATTAGACCACAAATATGGGGCACCCAGTGTGGATTGAACTCACTATTGTAGTAATAGTCTGTGAGATTCCCTTGCTAACCATTGCCCCATGGTGAGGCACATTGTATTGTTATTTCTCAGTAATGTCTATTAGAAACTGTCAACAGAATGGTTTCCTCAGTTTTTAAGTGATTCTGGCTGGCTATGTATGTGTCATGCATACAGGCTGCACCAATGGAGCTAGAGGGCTGAAAATTTAAACATTTACTCCCTATATCTAGAAAAAACGTTTTTTCTCCCACAAAATAAGATTTATGGGGGGAGTTCAATTTACAATGTAAGTTTATGCTAAATCGGTCTCTTAGTTTGTGTCCGACAGCATTCAAGCTTGTTGTTTTTGGGTGGAAAATTTGGACTTTTTAGTGATCCAACAAAAGGCGAAAGAAGTAACTTATTCGTTGATCACCGTTTTTTTCCAATTTCTTTTAATTGATCGCCCCCAACACGGCATGCTGCCAGAAGTGGTTGGTAACATGACAGTTTCTATTGAGTGACTAACCAGAAATGTTTTTAAAAATTGTTTTTGCTTATCTTTCTTGTTACACTATGAGTGAAAGTAGGTCAATGGTTAGTGTATGTAAAAACTGACAAGAAGTTTTTTGATGAAGCACATTCGGCTATTCATTTTGGCATTATCAAGATCCAAGTGCTTTATGGTTAGGGACAACTGGATTCATTTTGTTAGTAATAGTTGCTTAATGCCCTTGAGGGAGACATGCATCCATCTCTTCTCCTCCCAGCTATGGGTAAAATAGCAGGGTAGATTTGGCTCTCTAGCCTTGGGAAAGCAACCAGTCTAGGAGAAGGACAACTCTGATTCCAAATCAGGGAGTGGAGCCCCCTTAAGGGGGTTGGATGCCCAATTTGATGTTCTTTTCACAGCTCCTGCAGCCAAGCTGATGCCAGACATATAGCTCTCTGCTTTGCTCTGGACAGAGGGTGATTTCTGATGACTGGGTATCTTGGAATCTCCATATGCTTCGCCAAGACATGCCCCCCCCCTGGGAGAGGGGACACTGCAGTGTCGTTCCATTTTCTGTAGTGACGGAGAACATTCATTCAATCAGTAGTTGCTTTAATTCCTGACTGCTGAAAAACACCTTTTTCACTTCATTTACCATGCACAACATACAGATTGAATGCTGAAACTTGCTGAAACAAATTTTTAATCTTTTCCTTTACTGCCAGAAATATTTAATTTGTTAATGCAGAAATTGACAAAAGCTAAAGGAATAGTAGAATAGTCAGTGGGCAGTGATAGTCCATAGTCATGTTACTCAGTACATGGTTTTCAGTTCTCTGTACTATGTAGAGGGGGCACCCATGTTTTCATGGGTTTGTCTTGAGCAAGATAGCCTGACAGCACCCATCCTTCGCCAGGCTTCCTCTATCCTACTCTTTATGCTGAGTGCTTAGCAGATAGGCATTGAGTACCATTTTAAAGTCTTCGGTATGACCCTGCCAGGGATTGAACCTTGACCTACTGAACCATAGTCGAGCACTCTACCACTGGGTCATGTTGGTAGTGTTCGCAGTGGTAAGAAAAGCCCAAAACGGTTCAAATGCAGTCGGCACTAAAATCCAACGCTGATTGTTTCGTTCTCTCCTCTGCTACTTTCAGAATTTGCTGTGTCACTATATATATATATATGTAATCATGAATCAAAGGATTGATGTATTTGTTTAATAAATCCTACCCATGATATCATGGTTTACATAAACAGGTAGTTTATGCCTAATGTAAGACATTTTATATCTGTATCAAAAGACAAAATTTGTTTACTTGCATGTATATATATATATGTATATATCTGCATCAAGAATTAAATCCACAATCCATAGATTTGGACTGTACTTGAAGTTTTCTTGCAAAATGCTGAATACTTAGCTTCATGTCTTGGGCTGCAACTTTTTAAGCTCAACAGATACAAATTGGCACCGTTGGAAAGATACAATTCTCTTTCTCTTTCTGCTGCCACTTTTCTGGGTGGGGGCGAAAGCATATATTTCTGTGGTGGGGGACAAAGGGTATATTCAGAATATATCTTATTGGCAACACTGCTACACGATAGGCATTCCACCTGTCATTTGTAGAAGACAGATGGTGCACTTGACTGTTGACTGAGATGTTTGACCTGACCCCGTAGGTGACACGATGGGATAGTAATAATACCGTCTTTTTATATGAGAACATTAATTTGGGATTACATAAAACAGTTGTACTGCACCATTATCGTTTATTGACTATAAGGTTCCAACTTTTAAATCCCCTCACCCTTGTAGAGATGGCCGGATCCAGGTGAGGGCAAATGCCTCATTTGCCCACCACACCCTTTAGCAGATACCCATGATTGATTTTGTTTAGCAGCATATGAACCCTTGATGGGTTATTTAATGCCAAAATCAATTTAAAATTCCCCAAAAATAGTCTTGCAACTTTGGTGAAAAGGTTACTTTTCCTTAACTAGAGCCTTGCGACTTTGGTGAAAGGTTATTTTTTAAACTAGACTCTTGTGACTTTGGTGAAAGAACAGGTGGCCCCTGGTTGGTGGGGTCCTACCCCTCTGCAGGGGATGCAGTCGGCACATTCTAGGCCCCACCCGACAGGGCAAGCAGATACCCATGTTTCCTTGTATCAAGCAAGTAAGCACAATGTATAGTAGTCCCACTTTTATATCACCATCTCCTAAACAGCCAATCCACATATTTGGCTTGTCTAGAATGACTCACAATCTTAATATACTTCTCATGAGTGGCCACTCGATATATATACATATAGGTAAGGGATACTTATTGTGTCAGAAACCCCTCATCTTTGCACCTCATAAAATAGCTGACTAGAAATTCAAATCATCTACAGGTAAACCTTGATTAGTGCAGTTAATTGGTTCCAAAATTTTTAGAAACTGTCAACCAAAACTGTCAGTATAGGTTTCTTCAGATTTTTAAGCTAGTCTGGCTGGCTATGTATGGCACATGCAGGCTGCGCCAATGGAGCTACAAGGCTGAAAATTGAAATATTTACTCCTTATGACTAGATAAAGCGTTTTTTGTTTTATGGTTTTTAGTGTGTGTGTAGGGGGGGGGTCAATTTGCAATGTAAATTTATGCTAAATTTGTCACTTAGTTTGTGTCTGGCAGCATTCATGTTTGTTTTTTGTTTTTTAAAATTCAGTTTGTGACGGTTTCTGTTTTGGCAAAGCACAATTAAAATGTTTTTTAAATGTCCAGATATGAATTTAATGAATAAAAAGGAAAATAGTCCCTAGTTATCATAAATTAACCTTAAAAACAACTCATTATTTTGTTTTTCATCTAAGTAAAATGTCTTCCATCTTATTTGTTAAAAGAATTTCCTTTGATTATTTGTTTTAGCTTTTGTCAATTCTCTTGTGCTGAAAAGTGAAAAATGCCAGGTCACCTATTATTTTCTTGTTTTTGATGTTTGAAATTTGTTTTCTTTTTCACATATTTGTAAAAATACATTATTCCATTTGGACCTCCCCTGCTCAGAATCCTGGGTCTGACCCAGAGTCTAGGAACATGGGAACTCTTTCATTAAGGAGGGGCAAAAGGCTTGTTTTGTCTGAATTACACTGTTTTTCTCGAAATTGAACACGTCCAGGGCTCCTATGCCTATGTCTAGGAGGTAGGTTTAAATGATTGTGAACAAACCAGATTTTGACATTAACATTTTCTCCACTTACCGATTGTACATGTTATTCAGGTGTGTTGATAACCCTTTGTGACTTGTGAAGGAAGGAATCAAATTACCTCCCTTTACAAAGCAGTTTTATTATAAAGTATCAACCAATGCTGTACAATTAAAAGCTGACCTTTTTTTTGTTGTTTTCAACCAACACTTCCTGTTTTGTTCTCCTTCCAAAGGTGGAATTACCAAGAATGCGGCTAAGATGGAATTTAAGAGAGGAGACATGAGTAAAATGAGATTCAGTTTTTGTTTCGTTCTGAATTTGTAACTCAATAAAATTTCCATTTTATTGCGATTGATGATAACTCTGTTCTATCTGTGAGTCAGGGCTTTCATCTTGCAATGGATAACTTGCAATGGACCAGGGATTTTATCTTGTAATGGATAACTTGCAATGGATTATCTTGTAATGGACCACAGCTTTTATCTTGTAATGGACCAGGGCTTTTATCTTGTAATGGATTATCTTGTAATGGACCACAGCTTCTATCTTGTAATAGATACCTATTGCTCTTCGCTACTCGCCACGGTTAATAGGTCAACTAAGGAAATGAGCCTAATCACTTGTTGGGATAGATTTAGAATTGGAGTAAAAAAAAAAAGAAGAAAAAAGGGGCTGAGAGTTTTGGGTAGAAAGGGAATTTAAGGAGAAAGCCTTGAGTGTGTGATTTTATGAGCTGTGATTTACACGTGGAGCCGGCTGAGAGAAGCACATGCCCAACAGAGATGGGTGGTGGAGAAGGAGGAGATTCCTAATTGTGTCATCATTGCTCTTATCTTTTATTACCTATATTTATGTATTTATTCACTACAGAGCGATTGTCAGGGTTGCCAGATTGGGCCAGAAGGGGAGATAATCCAAACTTTATCTCTGAGAATTACCCAGCATTGGATTATCTCTGGCTTTATGTTATATTATAAATAATTTTTAGTTTATAATATTCTACAATCTTTCTTCTTATTAATAGCACAAAGATTATTATCTGTGGTAGTTGCTATAAATATTCAAATGGTTCTTTAGACGATTGAACTCCTTCTTGTTATTTGTGTTGTAAACACAACGTTTCGGCCAATCAATTGTTCGGCCTTCTTCAGGTGTAAAATCTGAGTGTGATGGGTTAAACAGAAGTCATGTTTAAAGGGGGTTAGCCCTTATAGCGCATGGCCCGGATGTTTTGGGCTATGTTTAACCCATCACACTCAGATTTTATACCTGAAGAAGGCCGAAGAATGGATCGGACAAAACGTTGCGTTTACAACACAAATAACAAGGAGTTCAATCATCCGAAGAACCATTTGAATAATAATGACCTTCTCAAAACTATAGAAAATGCTATAAATAGATTTGCATTTATGATTACCTAAACTTTATACATTTTGTTTATACTGCGTACCATGTATACTGTGTACCGTGTATTTTCTATGATGCGTTTTTTTCTCCCCAAAATATGCCCAATAAATTATTCAAGACTGAACCACAAATTATCAAAACCGTGAATGGAAAACCTGCGAATGGCAAGGGGTAACTGTAGTCTATTTACTAAGCACATGAATTGAATAAAGAAGATATGAATTGTTAGTTATATGGTAGACGTTCTTGTCCTTTATACAGGCATCCCCCGTCATAATGTGGCTGTTGGGATCCAAGAAAGCCAACTGCATTACAACCTGCCAACTGTAGGTTTTTTGTCTCATTTTTGGATAAAACAATTTTCATATTACATATTTAAAATGGCACATGCCACATGATGTTTAAAAAATAAAAATAAATAACAGAATTCATGGAGAATAAAATCAAACCAAAGGGAAGATAATTCATGTAAGCCGTACTTGCCCTATTTAGTATAATAGTTAGATTGTAAATAGAACACCACTCATAAAACCTTAAATCTTTTTTTTTCCAAAAACTAACATATTTGCGGATGGTTCGAGGGTATGATGGATTGAAAGCATCTACAATTGAAAGAAATTACCAAATGTTTTGTTATAGAGAAGCCGTCATGTGATCAGCGTCTTTTGGTGGCATAGCGCGTTGGGGGTGATCAATCAGAAAATTGGAAAAAGCGGTGATCAATGAATAAGTTACTTCTCTCATCTTTTTATTGAATGACTAAAAGGTTCAAATTTTCAAAAAAACAAATGTGAACGCTACCAGACGCAAACTAGAGACCAATTTAGCATAAACTTACATTGTAAATTGTGCACATTAAAAAAAATTCATATTTGGGGGAATAATTTTCAAAAATAGACATTTTTTTTTCTAGACATAAGGAGTAAATTTCAGCCCTCAAGCTCTATTGGTGTGGCCTGTACACGTGAGACAGATAGCCAGCCAGAACCACACAAAAACTGAAGAAACCTATGTTGACAGTTTTGGTTGACTAACTGTGGTAGGTGGGGTCTCAGATCAAGTAATAGATTTGTTAATGGGATCTTCTGGTTCACTGGTTTAGGAGAGGAACAGTTAGACGTACATCTTCACCATTAGGAGAGATACCTCATTTTTTATCTGCTTACAGACCCCCAATTCCTCTCCTGCATCGTCTCTGCCAGTCGAGGTGCTTTAGCTCGTTCGGAACTTAATTCTGTAGCAAACTTATCAGGAGGATTCTTTTCCCCCCCATTGATTATAATAGTGTGGATTTGTTTGTTCAGGAACCATAAAAGCCGGTTTTCCTCACCTTGTAATTTATTTTAGAATAGTTCCTGGCATCCTTACTCTCCACTTGGCATCCCTTACTCTCCACTTGGCACTTAACTCAAAGAGACTTACCATTCTTTGTACCATAAAGAATCTGGAAGACTGTTCTAAGCGGCAAATATTTAAGAGATTATAATTATGCCGCAGAGATTCCTTACCTTTTGTGTTTTTTTTTAAAGAAAGGCTCATTGAATGAGAAAAATATGTATTAATTTTCACAAGGAAATCTAACATCATAGACTATTTTGTAGATTTTGAACTTGAAAATATTGCTACAGGCCTCCCCTTCTATAACGCGTTTCATTAAAGTGCCGTTTGCGTTATAACGCGGGCGGATGGGGGACACCAAAATATTAATCTAGCTCATCATGGCTCTGTAGTAATGTGGTTAGCTTTCTTGGACCCCGACATCCGCGTTATAACGGGACACCTCTATTTACTCAGTTTAGCTTAGTATGGCTCAAGATCACAATAGTGGGGCACTCAGTGAAGCTCAATCTCACTATATCAGTAATTGCTAATGATTACTCCATGGTAAGGTGTCCAAATATGGTTTTGTTATAAACTCATTCTTGTTTGTGATATTTTAAAGTATGTACAGTTATCCCTTGCCATTCACCAGGGGGCTGCAAATGTGCTAAATATGCAGATAATTTTTGTTGGGAACCAAAAGGGTTGGGAGGGGGCTGACCCTTTTGGTTCCCAAACACCATAAATCTTGTACCATAAACCTTTTGATAAACAAACACTTTACCATTCCCAAATTGTAAATGTACAAATAAATAAATGAATACAGTAAAAAAAATACAGTTAATTAACGAAAACCATTCATTTCATATAACTACAGTACAGTGAATTGGAGGAAAAAAATTTAATCTAAAATACTGTTCGAGATACTGGTTCGTGAGTGTAAACATGTTTTTAACCATGATTATCTCTGGTTTTATATTGTCTACATAAATAATTTTTAGTTGATAATATTCTACAATCTTTCTTTTATTAATAACACAAAGATTATTATGATAAAATTAATAGATTACAAGTCAGTTTTTGCCTAAAGTCTGTGATAATTGCTATAAATATATTTGCATTTATGATTTCCTAAACTTTTTACGTTTTGTTTATACTGTGTACCGTGTATTTTCTATGGTGCAGTTTTCACGGAACTCTGCAAGACTCCCAAAAATATGGTCAATAAATTATTGAAGACTGAACCACGAATTATCGAAACTGTGAATGGCAAAGGGTAGCTGTAGTCTATTTATTAGATTTAGCTATTTGGGAGCTAGATTAATATTTTGGGGTCCACCATCCACCCGCATTGTAACGGGAACTGAGCTATAATGAACCACGTTATAACTGGGGAGGCCTGTAGTTTGGATTTGTTTGTTCGGGAACCATAAAAACTGGTATTCTCGCCTTGTAATTAGAAACCATCAACTAAAACTGTCAACATAGGTTTCTTTCAGTTTTCAAGTTGGTCTGGCTGGCTATGTATGTATCATGAGTACAGGCCACACCAGTGGAGTTAGAAGGCTGAAAAGTTTTTGTTTTTTTTCAAAATTCCTTCCTTAAATACTTTTTAGGTTCAGTTTGCAATGTATGTTCATGCTAAATTGATCCCTTAGTTTATGTCCACTTGTAATTGGAAGATTCAGACATTTTTAGTGATCACTGCCCCACAAAAGGTGAGAGAAGTAACTTATTCATTGATCACACCCTTTTCCAATTTTCTAATTGATCGCCCCCAACACGGCATGGTGCCAAAAGATGTTGGTTGCATGACTGTTTCTATTGAGTGGCTAACCAGACCAGCTTATCTTAGAATAATTCCTGGCACCCCCTTACCTCCACTTGGCCCCCCCTTACTCTTCACTTGGTACTTAACTCAAAGAGACTTACCATTCTTTGTATCATAAAGAATCTGGAAGAAAGACTGTTTTAACTGGCAAATATTTAAGAGATTATAATTATGCCGCAGAGATTCCTTATCTTTTTGTGGTTTTTTAAGAAAGGCTCATTGAATGAGAAAAATATGGATGAATTAATTTTGAAAAAAGAAATCTTACATCATAAACTACTTTGTAGATTTTGAATTTAAATAGGGAATAATGGCTAGGTAATACTTTCTCTTTAGATAGAAATATCATCTTTCAGTAATAATTATTTACACTAGCTGAAAACCTCCCCTATGGTCCTGCCAAAGACATAAATGGATCTAAACTATGTACAGGAATACCTTAGTGCTGGTTTTGATGTATTACAGTTAAAGTATTGCTGTACAAATTAATGTAACTAAGTATAAGCTGAAAACAAAAACACATTAAATTATAAGACCTTGAATAGTGCGGTTTTGATTAGTGCAGGTCTTGATGTAGTATGGTTACGGTATTGCTGTATAAATTAATGTAACTAAGTCTAAGCTTAAAAAAAACACATTAAATTATAATAAGACCTTGAATAGTGTGGGTTTTGAACAGTATGGACAATTTTGGAATGAACTAACCGCACTATTCAGGTATACTTTTATTTATTGAATCATACCTTATTTGAAAATCATCACCATCATGAACTCTTGGATCATATTTAATTTAAATATCTGGGAGGATTTCACAAAAAATATGTGAATTATAGTAAGATAGATAGGTAGATGGAAATCAGATCATTATTATCAGTGTGAGAGTGAATGCAGACACCACAATATCATTATCTTTTTTAATTTTCAAAAACTAACTTACTAAAGACATGCATGGGGGTCTCATTAGTACACACAGAAAATGTCATGGGGCTATATTGTGTGGTTCCTGAGTTATGCAGTCACAGGCAGACAGACAGACATTTGGTGAATTATAGTAGGACTGCTAAAACCCACCCTATTGGGTAGTTTCCTGCTAGTATGTATATATGTATATTGAATGGAAAGTTATGGTTCAGTTCAGCAGTATAGTTACTTTTTAAATAGACCCACCCCACCTCTAAAACCCGTAAAAACATTTTTTTCTGAAAACCTTTTACTTTAAACCCTTCCCCTAGTTCCATTGAGTATGCATGCCAGATTTGTTTGGGCTGTG
>VCCN01005113.1:1883438-1895614 GCA_006491835.1 Architeuthis dux | reverse complement strand
TTTATCTTTGTCTACAATAATGTTGATTTCATTGGAACATGTCTACCATGACATAAACATGCACATGTGATATATACATTGCCAGCCTAAATGTACACATGATACATGCTTACATAGCCAGCCTACACGTGATACATACATAGCCAGCTGACAAGTACACATGGTACATACGTACATACATAGCCAGCCCAACTTGAAAACTGAAGAAACCTATGTTGACAGTTTTGGTTGACTGTTTTTAATAAAACAAAAGAATTTGAATTATTGACTCAAACTTGTGTTTCAATAAAAGACAAGATGGCCTTGACTATTTACCCATAGCTGAGTGGATAATGGATTCTTGCCTTTCCCAAGGGCATTAGTGCAAAGAAAACATAAGCTGCCTTGGCCAAAACCCAAACTCTGTTTGCTGATTCTGTTTTCCATACCAGTGACTGTTACACCACACGTATTGTACTTTACATTTTTAGTAACTACCGTATACTTCAGAGGATAGATAAAACCCCAATTTCAGTCTGCATTTTATGGTTTTAGCTAGTGATGTACCGGAATATCAATCCAGTCGGATGTCCGGCACCGGATTCAAAAAAAATTGTCACTGCCACCATGTGAATCCGTCGCCGTATATCCGACCAGATTGATATTCCGGTACATCACTAGTTTTAGCTTACTGTTTAGTCACTGGCCGATAGGTCGACTCTATTTTTGTGTATGTTTTTTGGATGCTTCAAGTGTTGTCTTATCTGGTAAAATATCCTCAGTGTTGTTGCAATAGGTCCTGGGTTTTGGGTTTTTTTTACAATAGTTATAAATTTCTGTTTTTTAAAGGAAGAATTTCTAAAATCAGATAATATAATAAAATGCCTATAATAAGAGTCGCAGATTTTTAATATTTATCAATTTTCATTGATTTATATTGTCAGTCATGAAAAAATATTATTTTTGTCAATTTTCATCGATATCCACATTCCCTAGGCCCGCAACTCAGTACAGGGTTTTCTCCTGTACTGTGTCGTTGAGCACCCATGTTTTCACAGAGAGCCCATCCCTCTCCGGGTTTCCTCAATCCTACTCTTTATATGGAGTGCTTAGCAGAGAGGCATTGAGTACCATTTTTAAAGTTTTTGGTATGACTTTGCCATTGATTGAACCCGCAACCTTCTAAACCGAAGGCGATCACTCTCCCATTGGGCCACAGTGATCGGTTTTCATCGATTTACATCAGTTTTAATTGAAAAAAAATTCTGAAGAATTATTTTTTGTTTCCATAGGCGGAGCCAGAGACGAAAAAACAGATCGGTGCTCACCATTCAGATTCGCTCAGATAAACATTTCTGTCAATTGTCTTAAATATGGCTTTATTTATTAAATGATACTTGATATGTTGATTTAAGTTTTAGGTAACGCCCGATATAATTGTATACAATTCACCACTGTATACCATTCACCACATAACCATTCACCACTGTATACAATTCACCACCTAACCATTCACCACTGTATACAATTCACCATATGACCATTCACCACTGTATACAATTCACCATATGACCAATTCATCACATAACCATTCACCACTGTATACAATTCACCACATAACAATAATTATGTTAAGTTAGAAGTTATAATTATTGTACACTAATTATAAGCTAATTATTGTTTATTGTTTAGTGTTTTATAAATTTGTTTTTTACTTTTTATAGCTAATTTTTATGTTTATTTTTATTTCCTATAAAAAGACAAATAAAGTGGGTCAGGATTCGTTTCAATGTAACTATTATTGTTAAGATCTTACTGAGTCGAATATTCAATAAAAAAAATAGAAAAACATTTTTCTGCAAATATAAACAAGTTTTCAAACGTCCAGTTTTATACTGTCTACAGAAATAATTTTTAGTTGATAATTTTCTACAATCTTTCTTTTATTAGTAACACAAAGATTATTATGATTGGGGGTGAATTTTCTGTAACCCGCAGCTATAAATTGTTAGGTGATGAACTCTTTGGATACTGTGAGCACTTGTTGCCTTGTACCAGACTAAACAGCAAAGCTTAGTAAATAACTTTCATTACTGGTTCTAAATTAAATGACATCATTATTTTCTCATTTAGAAATCTAATAGAAGTATTCAGTATTGAATTGTTATGAAATCCTAGTCCATGATTCGTCACTTCGCTGACAGTTTTCATCAGTGTACAAATAAACATTCATATAAAATTAGGTGAAAAATCGCCAAAACTGATCTGTGACAGTGACACCGGTGTCACATACAATTTAAATGATCTGCACAATCCGTTATACAATTTTATCGTTGATTTTAACTCATGAAGTGTACTTAGTGACATGTACTGAACATCCTGGTGCAGTCACGTTACTGCGGGTCAATTCGCCTACCCAGAATTCCATTTTAAAAAGGGTCATTTGCCTTGGTTCCACGTGGACGAGAAATAGCACCTTTTTAAAAAGCTTGTTTTTGTCACTAAAAGTTAAGTTTTAACTCATTTAACAATTCTAATGCTTTACTAACATGTCCAATATTACATTTAACCTAATCTGACCAGATTTCTTGACCGAATTGATATAGAGAAATGTGGTCCATTTGGTCTGTTTTATATCCCACATAATTCTCCTTCAAGTAGAAATGGGTCCGGGTTAAATTGAAAAAAGTTGTTTTTTTATTGACATTTCTTTGGTTTCCAGCTATAATCCCCACTGGGGCATGACATGTCGCAACAAAATCCAGGTGGGCAACATAGCGGAAAAGGTTGGGAAACACTGGCATAGATCATGTTTTCTGTCTATAGAGTTGAAACTTGGCACAGGAGTAAAAATGAAATATCTTTTCCTATCTATTTCTGTTGGCACTAAATATAAGAATTAGTCAATCGCATCTGTTGTGGCCGTTACTTATGTCTACTTATACAAGGCATAAAGTTTCACTCTGATACTAACAAGCCTGAAAGTCAGGCTATAGATGCACTAGTTCTTTTCTTGTGTGAAGAACTAGCAAGGAAGGGCAGTATTGACAACTTTATTTTCAAGTTTACATCTAAAATTGAGTCAAAAATCATCTTAAAACACCTAGATACATCTAGATTCTTCAGATATATATCTAAAATCTATGAAATATATTACATACTAGCATATACCCATCAGAAATGACAGGGTTATTTATGTATGGATCGGCAATAAGAAACTGCATTTCTCCTCCCAATTGCTTCTTCACAGTGTCGGCTACATAACAGGAAGTTGAAAGGAAAGAGAAAGTTGTTGACATTGTTGCATTGCGTTGACAAGACACAGTTTGTTTGTTGACTTTGGTCAGTGTACTTCATTACTATGGGAAGGACATCCTTTTAATTCTATTGTTTGTTGTACAATCTATCTCATGTGGACTAGTCCATTATGAGGTGTAGGATCTCAGCTAGCAAACACTACAGACACCCAAACATACAACCAAACGAACATACTCATTTGCATATTTGGATTATATATGTATAGATTATTAATAAATTAAATGTGACTTTAATCTTTAACATTTATTTTATTAAAATATTAATTTATCACTATAAATTAAATAAAAACATTCTGATATCTGGACACAACTAAAAACATCTAAATTTAGATAAAAAACATCTTTGTCAACACTGAGCAAGGGACGTTACTCACTTCTACTCACTCTGACAATTCATATTAGTTGTAATTTATAATCTGCACTAATAAGTATAGGAATAGCTTAAAGTTTCTGTTTATTTTTTTAGCTAGAGTAGTAGGTTCAGCATGGTAGCACACCTTGTGACCAGCCTGTAAGATTTTTTAAAAAAAGGGAACTCAACCACCAGTGGAGTTAGAGGGAAAGTTTACTCACCCCAAAATAATTTGTCTTGACCAAAATACTTATGCAAAGAAGATTTACTCATGCCTAAAAGAAAAGAATCCTATGAAGTGTAATGAACTATGGGACTTTGATCTCATTGTTTTACCTTTCCTGCTCCTCCACATAGAATGAAGAGGTCAGGTGAACAAATAATTTGTCTCGACCGAAATACTTATGCAAAGAAGATTGACACCTGTCTAAACGAAAAGAATGATATAAAGTGTAATGAACATTGTTTTACGCTTCCTCCTCCTAGGTGAACAAACTTTGCAAAGAAGGAAAGGTTGCATGGGGGGTACATTAACATTCTCGTCTTTGATATTTGTACGACGAGAAATCTATTGGGGTGTTTATTTCCGCTCAGTCCGGCCCTAATGACGATTCAGTTGAATATTATAAAAAATCTTTTAAATATAACAAATGTGATAAAAGATCTTTTTTCCACTCAACCAACGGTTGATAAAGCTGAGAAACTTACGTGCCCGATAGAGAGTTTACTCAACTGAGTCGAGTAGTTTAGTTAAAGGCTGCTTGTTACAATAACCACCATACGCCACTGATCTATAGATAGATGGATTAGATTAGAGAGTTTCTCAACCAACGCCCACCTATGACACCTGGCTACATGTCAACGCCCCCCCCCCAATGACATCTAGCTATATGTCAAAGCCACCTGTAATTTAAATATGAGAAGTACTCAACACAGATTTTTTAGAGACACTAGCTGAAAATACCCACCCCCAGGCAGTTATCATCAGCTATATGGAGCCTATGGCCATAAAACCTTGAGTTAAGTAATGATTCAATATTTAACGGCCTTAGGCTCCATATAGCTGGGGATAACCACCCAGAGGGTGGGTATTTTCAACTAGTATAATGAATGTAAAAAAAAATTTAACAATAATTTCGACTTGTTAAACAATACGCCTTTGTTTAATTTTAGTTATGAAAATAAAAAACAATTGTTTTTTTGTTTTTTTTTAGTTAAAACAGAATTTTCTTTTGCTCAACATTATATCTGTTTTTAAGGAAAATAAAAAGTCGAATGTTAATAAAAATTGAAGGTAAATTAGGTGTTGTCTTAAGTAAATGGTAGGCATATAACGTTCAGTTTACTGTTTAATTTACTCGAAACAAACTGAAACATGAGGGTAAATTTAAATAAAAAACGTCTTGTAAGGTTGGTTTAATGACAGATATTAAGAGATTAAAAATGCAAACAGAAGACATACTCACAGATCCCTTATTCATAAAATGACCGCGGTCAATGATTCACACACGTGGCTTCTCGAGCTCCCTGATCTACTAATCACAATGATAATATGGCTGCTTGTTCACCTGAACGTAAAAGGGCACCTCCTTACCCGAAGTGGATAAGTGCTCTCGTGCCTAATGGGAATAACTCAAGATACTTACTTAACACGTCCTTTTTCGAAACTTATTTACTGCAGATAAATTGAAAAGAATGACAAAATTTAAGTAAAAATCTTAGTTGTTAATGTACGACTATAACTTTTAGTACTTTTATGACAGGCATCCTAATATTTGAACATTTAAGAACATTTGATTTTAGTGTGAAAAAAAGTATACAATTTGTATCTACAAGCACACATCATAAGTCATATTTATACAATATATAGGGCCTTACACCTTTTAGTGTGAAAAAAAAGTATACAATTTGTATATACAAGCACACATCATAACAATCATATTTACACAATATCTAGGGCCTTAAACCTTTGCGGTGGTATAATAAACATCATAATTCTTCTTTTGCATCTATTGATAGCACTACATATTCCAGTAATTTATTCCAAAGTCCTACCAATTTTCTGATATTCAATCTACTTCTATTTGCTTCTACCGTATATGTGTGGCCTCTCAGTCCCTTGTACCCCCTTCTAGTAAAAAATACGTCAGGGTTTACAACTTCTAAATCATGCATAATCTTGAACATTTCTATTAAGTCTCCCTGATCTCTCCTATTTTCCAACAATGTTAACCCTAACTCCTTTAACCTATCCTCATAACTCATACCTTTTAATTCTGGTACTAACTTAGTTGTTAGTCTCTGGACTTATTCTAAAAGATTTTTTATCTCTCTTCAAATACAGTGACCAGGCCAGTGCACAGTACTCTAAGTGTGGACAGACATAAGTCTTATATAGTATAAGGAATGAGTCCTTGTCTATACATGAAAAGGTATGCTTAATCAGTCCTAGTACCCTGTTCGCCTTAGCTGCAGCACTGGCAATATACCTGGAAAGTTTATCAGTTACTATGATACCAAGATCTTTTTCATCATTTACAATATCTAGCATATTTCCATTCATACAGTAATCTTAACACAGATTTCTATTTCCTACTGTAGTCTTACTTGGTCAACTGGCGACAAGACTGGGTGGTACAATTTGGTCTGCAAAGATTTTACATTTTAGAGATATTGTATCCGGTAGATCATTAATAAATATTAAAAATAGTACTGGTCCAAGCACTGACCCCTGTGGCACACCACTACTTACACAGCTCCACTCAGATTTAGAACCATTCACACAGATTCTCTATTTCCTACCCCACAGGAAGTCTTTGAGCCAACAAGTTAGTTTGCCAGCTATACCACATCTTTACAGTTTGTAGATCAGTCTACAATGAGGAACTGAGTCGAAGGCTTTCTTGAAATCTAGGTATAATGCATCGAAAGGAACACCCTCATCATACAATTTAATCCACTCTTTGAGCGTAGTAGGTAGATTTGTTAGACAAGATCTCCCCACTCTAAAGCCATGTTGTTCATCATACAATATACCCTTATTCTTGATGAATTTAACTATTCCTTTCTTCACAAGTTTCTCACAGATCTTACACACTTGCGAGGTAAAACTCACCAGTCCATAATTACCAGTTACAGCTTTGTCAGCCTTTTTAAATATAGGTGTGACATTCACCATTTTCCATATTTCTGGAAGTTCACCCTGGTCTAAAGATTGCCTGGGAGATACAAAACATCCGCAGATTCTTTGAGCACTCATGGATGAATCTCATCCGAACCCATTGCCTTATTTGGGTTTATATTGGTTAACAACTTTTTTACGTCTGTAGGTATGAAGAAAAGATTTTCGAGGATAGAATCTCCTACCCGTTCACTGCATTCAAATGGATCTGCCACCCCATCGCTGTAGATACGATGCATGAAGTCATTAAACCAGATTTCCCGTTTCACGATCTCCCTCAACAAATACAGATTGAAAGAAACAATTTAGTTCCTTTGCTATTCCCTGGTCATCATTTATTTGACGACCTTTATCCGTTTTAAGTTTAGAGATTGTTCCTCTCGACTTTGTCTTACTGTTTACATACATGAAGAAAGCCTTCGGATTTTTCTCAACTCTTTCGCAAAGATGTTTCTCATCCTGCTTCTTGGCAATTCATAATTTCTTATTCGCTGCATTCCTTCTTCTCACATAATCTTGATACCTAGTATATGTTCTACATTCTAGATATCTCTTCCACGCTTAATATTTCCTTTTTACACACCTCTTAACTTTTACATTGACCAAGGCAGATTTATTTTACTACGATTCGTAATATGATTAAATAATAATAATTTGTACTACAATTAAATAATAATTTTAGTTTTAGTTATGTAAACAAAAAACAATAAAGATATAGTCATTTTAGTTTTCCGTACTTAAAAATTCTAAACGTTAAATTTTGTACAGTCTTAAATATCTAAAACCTGCAACCAGTTTTGGGGGGTAAAACGCAATTTTCAGAGAGAAACACTGTGACAGAGAGGTTAAGCAAATCTCCATTATATATAAGATGTGGTATCACGTCATTATACATAAAAACCTCAACATTCTGTTCAAAGGTTTTATTAAGGAAAATGTTATAGTAAGTATATCAATGAATTTATAATGGGTGCTCATTATCAAATTAATTGTGGCTGCAAATCAATTTAAAAGGTTTATTAAAATATAAATTACTCAAAAGAGTACATACAACATAAATTGTTACTACTAGTGTGAACCTTGAGCTTGATGATTTTTAACACGTGTGGCAATATCTGGCTCGAGCTTTGACAAATAGTCTCGAGTCACTACGACTACGTCTTTTTTTCCTTCATAAGTATATAGCTCACTGCACTGAATCCCTGTTCTACAAGGTCTGAAGTTGGAAAAGCAATGAAATGTAGTTTTGATTTTTTCCAAAGAAAAAGGAAATTTCCCATTCTGGTAGAACCACATTTCATGATATTCTCTGCAATCAAAGAATTGTTTTGCTTCATCATTCTGCAGCTCAATGATTTCTTCCTGCAAGTAGATTTCTTGTTCTTCAACCTTGCAAATGAATAAATTCATAATCCATAGAATAACAGTAACACTACAGGGTATTAAGCACAATAGTTTGCCACTTGTATAGAAGAAATGATTGGCGAAATAAGCATTTAATAACTACCTAATGCTAATTCCTTCTTGTTTGTAAGCAGATACGACTAAACAACAATCATAGATATTTATGGAATCTCCACAACGCCCCCTCTAGAAGCTCAAATGCCCCCTTGAAACAAACCAACACCCCTCATGGGGTGCTAGCACCCACGTTGAGAACCCCTGGATTAGATAAACAGAATTCTTGAGAATTGTGAAGAAAATTCTCCCCCCCCCCCTTAAGCTCCACATATAACATTACTACTTACCTGGCCCATTTGTGATATGCGTAATAGACTTAGAGGCAACTAGCACCCGAAGTGGCGTCACTCACTATTTTACTCATAGCTGGGGGGGAATCATACCTTTCCCAAGGGCATTAGTGCGAAGTGAACACAAACTGTCCCAGTGAGAACTTGAAAGCAGATCACCGGATCCATTCTCTGTGATGTTACCTGCTTGGCATATTTCCATCTAAGCTGTTCGCGTGTGCACTTATGTTTTGCAACCAGCGCACAACGGAAATAATAGTGGGCACAAAAGATTTCAAATTCTGTAGATAGCTTACTGAGTCTTTATTGAAAAAATATTGATTTCCTATGTCGAATTCAAAAGACGAGCTTCATATAAGACGAGACCCTGATTTCAGTCTGAATTTCATGGTTTTAGCTCTCGCTGTTTAGTCACAGTTTTTCTATCTGGCCTCTAGGACAACCCCACGTTTTTTTTATGCTTCATGTGGTGGCATATACACTGAAATATACAGTGTGTGTGTATATATATATATATATATGTGTCTGAGTAACCATGTATGTGTGTAAAAAAACCACATACTATTGTCAAAACTCCCCATTCAGACAACTTCCAAAATTTCTGTGAATCTATCTTTCTATAAGTTTTTATTGTCTGATTTCAGATTTTCAGGTGAACGATCCTCACCTTCCTCTTCTTCCTGCTACTACTACCACCACAACTAGTAATGCTACTACTACTTTGTTTAGAATCCCTTTGAAATCGGAAATCAGATATGGATGCAAGGATGGTGTACGCATTGTTGAGCTTATGGTTCTTGTTATTACTCTTATCTAGTTTACTCTGGATGGTTTCTTTTTTGAAGAAGCCTCTCTGGAAATAGAATGACTTGAAAAGAATCCCACTGGAAGAATTTCGAGGAATCTTTCACCTGACACACATTTCTTACCATTTATTAAAAACCATCAACCAAAACTGTCAACATAGGTTTTTCCAGTTTTTAAGTTGGTCTGGCTGGCTATGTATGTATTGTACATACAGGCCACACCAATGTAGCTACAACATTTACTCCTTATTATGTCTAGAAAAAACATTCTATTAAAAAGTGTAGGAGTGTACAGGCAACACTGTATGTATCACGCATACAGGCCGATGGAGCTAGAGGGCTGAAATTTTCAACATTTACTCCTTATGTAAAAAAAAAAGATTTTTTGGTTTTTGAAAATTCACCTCCTAAATAGGTTTTTAGTGGGGGGCGGGGGTCAATTTGCAATGTAAGTTTATGCTAAATTGATCCCATAGTTTGCGTCTGCTTGTTTTTTTTTTTAAATTCAGACATTTTTTTAGTGATCACTGCAAAATGAAATACAAGAGAAGTAACTCATTCATTGATCACCGCCCCCCCTTTTCCGATTTTTTTAATTGATTACTCCCAACATGTCATGCTGCCAAAAAAGACGTTGGTCATATGACTATTTCTATTGAATGACTAACCAGACCTGTCGTTTCTCATATGGCACAACTTTATACATTCTTCAAGTTTCTCTCTCTTTTTCTCTTCATTCTCCTCCCTCTCACCTCCTCCTCCCCCCACCCTTTTCAGCGCTCTTGGATAAGAATCCGATTTATTTATATTTTCTGGCCTCATTTTCATCCCTCGCGTCTTTTAACAAAACAATATTTTCTTGGAGAATATTCAATGAACACGTGCAGAGGGTGCATTCCTCGTGCTAACCTTGACTTTCTGGTTGTTGGGGGTAGAGTAGTGCCCTTACGCTGGCTACCGCTTCAGCCGTGCCTGCTTTGGGATCCACATATCAGATTACACACTTACTCTGCCCGTCTTTACGATATACGTGGAATAGACTCAGAGGCAAAAAAAAGCACACAAAGTTGCGTCACTGACTTTTCAGCCTGAGCTATTTCGTCTACAGCTAGCGGGAGAGATGGATTCATACATTTCCCAAGGGCATTAGGGCGAAGTGAACTCTAACTGTCCCTGCTTGATTTTGAATTCGGCTTGTCTAGTTCGTTCTGAGCTGTTACCCGCTCGGCTGCCCTTCACTTCCCACCCGTGTTGTTAAGGCCCGTGAAAATGGCATTCTAGACAGACAATGATGATGATTTTTACCTAAACGCCCAAACAATTCTTTCACCCCATCTCGGGTTACCATTACATCAACATGTGGTCTTACGCCTCCTAACGCTACTGCTACTTGAGTTTTTTTTTTCTTTCTGTTTTTAATGCAAGCAGCTCTGAAAGACAAAGAGGCACGCTGCTAAGTTACTTCTTTTGAAATAGGCGTACAGAAAATACAACACTTTTTTGAGATGAAGGACTTTATTTATTAGATCACTCTCTGGAAGGAGAGCATGTTTTTTTGGAAAGTTTCGAAGAAATATCCAGTACTGACAGGGATTTGTCAATAATTTGATGGTGATCGCTAAAGTTTTTACTTTTTCATTCAGTCATTTTGCCAAAATTTAGGTTTTATTTCAACTCCCGACAACTTTGACTTTCGGTTTCTGAAATCTCGTGAAAATGAGAGAGAGACAATGACGGTGGTTACTCAAGCAGACAAACACCTTTTCACACCTCTCAGGTTACATCAACACGTGGTCTTTTTTTGTCTCCTATCTATACTGCTACTTGGGTTTTTCTTTTTTAATGCAGACTGTTATCAAAAACTAAGATACCAAGTGTATTTCTGTGTGTCCTACTGCATGGGTGTGAAGAATTTATCAATCTGAACAAACCAATCAAAACTTTTGACTACAATATTTTAGGACCTCAATCATCAATTGACCAATAGCAGCAGCACAGAAGAAGCAACCCCCAAAAAACGGAAAGTTAGAAAGATCGAAACCAGGATTCTTATAACCATCTTTTCATCTGGTTTTGTTATTTTACCCATAGTTGGGGAAGAAGAGATGAATTCATGCATTTCCCAAGGGCATTAGTGCAAAGTGAATGCAGATTCCATTTTCCATGCTGCTAACAGCTTGGCCACCATCACCTCCTATCCAATCATCCACTTTGAAAAAATAATTAATGAAAGAGGTTAAGTGTTTGTGTGGAACATTAATTAATCAATATCAACAACACAGAAAAAAAAACAGGGAGCACTCAGAGAGTGCATACCTGTGCCAACACCAATTTGTCACTGAAAATTGAATGAAAATCACTTCATATATAACTACGATTCAGGGGAGATAACTGTGAAAAGAATTCTTTGATCTGCCCCCAAAATTCAACCAATTCTTTCTTTGTCCACAGCCCACCCTTTCCGAAGAATTTCATTGAGAACTTTTGGAGATATTGTGTGGACAGACAAACACAAGTAAATACAACTTTGTTGGCAGAGATAAAAAAAAAACAGAAACGTTTGAATGATCTAAACAAGGATTATATATCAATACATTTTTTGTTTTTTATTTTTATTTGATGAAGTATTATAAATCATTATTATTTATTATAAAATCATAAAAATTTTAAATAATAATCAGAATGTTGAAAATGGCCTAAACAGCCGTAACATGTACATCAGAAGGCATACACCAATATACATGGCGAAACTACGTTCATAAAAGTGTTAATTTTAAAATTTTAAGTTTT
>VCCN01005113.1:1814257-1827398 GCA_006491835.1 Architeuthis dux | reverse complement strand
ACTCATTAACTTTGTGAGGTATAAAAGCAATGAGGTAATTGCTTTCTTGTTATTAAATTTCACACAATAAAGACTTTTTTTTATAAAGAATTTGTTTCTTTACAGATATTTTCTCCTTGATTTAAAACTTTACGTTTTGGTAAATTTCTGAATTTAGCTTTATACCTATATCATTGTACCTTTACAACATCAAATTTATTTTCTTATGGTAAGGGAGACCTAGTAGCTTTTGATCTGTCGAGGTGGGTCATAGAAGCAAAGTCCTAGGTTATCAGCACCATGTCATCGGTGATGTCAATTGAGTATTCTAGTATCGTAAGTCAATTGGGTCTAATAGTATCACAAGTATCACTTGGTGTACTCAGGGGTCATCAAGTACCATCTCTGATGCATTTGTTCCATCTGGTTACTTGACCAAATTCTAGTGAGTCACTTAGTATGTGCAACTCAATATTGACAGTCATTTACACTCACTAAATTCATCTTGGTGACACTACTTGTTGCCTGCAGCTGGTTGGATGACTGGGGGTGGGGCCCTTGACCCTTCTGCAGACGTTTTCATTGTGTTGATAAGCAGAAGAAACATTGTCTTTTTTATTTTTTATTTTTTATTTTTTAGAAATCCTCAACCAAAACTGTCAACATAAGTTTCTTCAGTTTTTAAATGGTTTTGCTTGGCTATCTTTTTTTTTTTTTTATTCAAAAGTCATATTATAAAATTTAAATATTCGAACGCCGACCCGTGACTATGCATCGTTCAACGATTTTTAGTGAATGCCAACGATATCTTGAAAGTCATATCAATCATCCTTCGAACGCCTTTCTATTTGGATTTAAAATTACGAAGACTCAATGTTACTACGACAAAAAAATTAAAATTATATCTGTTAGAGAAAAACAGAAAAGAATGTTCTCATTTCATTTTTTTTTTAAAACACACACATAAGTTTACATCTATCTATTCGTTATTAACTTTGTAGTAAAAGTAGTATTTGCTACGGGCCCCGCAATTTCAAGATTTCCGATTCATTAATTCTGCACTTGCTCTATTACTATAGTACTATAATGCGTTCAGTGAAGCTCATATGGCCATGTTGCAGACTATACCATTTTGTGCTGCCATTTTATCTCTGTTTGGTTGGTGGTCCCTCATACCCAAGGAGGATCATGCCTTTATTGTTGGGTCAACCAGTCATGATAATATTCAAGTGTGTATAGAGTTACAGCTCTTCTTGTGCTCTTGGCTTCCACATCTTGTTATTGGGATCTTTTATAACTTATCAGATTTGTTGATGCAGTCTTTTCGGGTTTGTCTACTTTGGCTCCCGCTAATCTTCCGTCTTAACCGTTGATTGTTTAACCTGGATTTTCGGGTGGAACATTGGTTACAAACCGGGTTATTTTACATTCGGTTTAACTCTTGGGTATGTCTCAATATGGTCTACACCCATTTGTTTGTCTAGTCTAAAGAAAACATCCTTATATTTTAACTTCTTTTGTAAGTTCCTGCTTATTTGCTCCGTGACTTGTTTTTATTCTTTATCAGTGTGTTTGCGCATGAGATGCAAACACACTATTGTTCTTCTCCTGCGACAGTTTTTCGAGATATCAACGCAATTCCAATGCTAATTGGTGCATCTTAATATTGTGTATTGTGCTTACGTATAGTTTTGGAAAAATATTAATTTTTTTATTATATTACAATGTAACTATAATGCTAAACTGGACCCTTAGTTTCCGTCATTTGTACAGTTTTGAAGTATTTGGTTATTTTAAATTCACCTGTGCTCGTTTATTAAACAGATTTCTATATTTAGGTATTTTCTGTCAATAACTAAAGTTGTTTGGCCATCAATTCAATGTTTTGAATCCAATTTTCTTTGTTTCTCCTGAGTTACCCTTTGACTTTATCAAAAGTACCACCGTTGTTTACAAAAGTGTCAAGTCGATTGTTTTAGTTAGTGTCAAGCAAACCCCTCGCTAACAACTTGAAAAGTTTTGAAATTTTCAAAAAAAGCTAAAAACATACTCCAGGGTCCCATTAGTAATAACAGAACATTTGGTGGCCACAATTCTTGCTGTCCTTGAGTTATGCAATGACAATTCTTTTAGGTTTTAGATGGGGGCTTTTGTAACTATAATGCTAAACTTTTGGGTTGTTGAGCTATACTGAGGTGCAATCACACTTGCAGTTCCTTCAGGAAATGCCCGCTCTAGTTATTTTATGAATCAATGACAGATTGCATTGTTTACAAAAGCTGATGTGTTATCAAAGGCTTTTTTGGTGCTTCTTTGACAACCTCAAAGGGTTTTCTTTTGGTGATGTTCTTGACTGTGCAGAGTAAAGTTTCACTGCTGGCCACGTGAATATATGTATGTATTATGCCGAATCCGTGAAATTGCCTAATTAGCGAATAAAACTACATATTACTTATTCTTTTTATTATATAACCTTTTGATTCTAAAAAAATAGTTGTTTTTATCCTTGTTTTGATTAATATAAACTTTTGATCAAATTAAAACTATGTATTTTTGTAAAAAAAAAAAAAATATGTAGTTTTAACTTTTTTTTACAAAAACTAAATAAATACATAGGTTTATTCGCTAATTAGGCAATTTTGCAGATTCGGTGTAACATATGCCCTATTATGCAATTTGAGAGGGGCGGGCGTTTGATTATTTTAATGTTAGAAACCATCAACCAAAACAGTCAAAATGGGTTTCTTCAGTTTTTAAGTTGGTCTGACTGGTTGGGTATGTATGTATGTATCACGCATACAGGCCGCACCAATGGAGCTAGGGGGCTGAAAATTTAAACATTTACTCCTTATTATGTTTATAAAAAACTTTTTTTTTTAGTGTGGGGTTCAATTTGCAAGTAAGTTTATGCTAAATTGGTCCCTTAGTTTGTGTCCAGCAGTGTTCATGCTTTTTGAAAATTCAGACTTCTTAGTGATCACCGTCCAACAAAAGGCGAGAGAAGTAACTTAATCATTGATCACCCCTTCTACCAATTTTTAATTGATCACCCCCAACACGGCATGCTGCCAAAAGACGTTGGTGACAGTTTCTATTGAGTGACCAAATAGACCTGTTGTTTTGGGTTTTTTTTATTTTTATTGGAGACTCTCTATGAAGCATAGGTTCCACAAACACTCTTTACTCCTTATGTTTAGAAAAAACTTTGTTGGGGGATTTTTTTAAATTCCCCCCAAAAATAGGTTTTTAGTGGGGGGGTTCAATTTACAATGTAAGTTTATGCTAAATTGATCCCTAGTTTGTGCCCGCTTGTTTTTCGAAAATTTGAAAAAATGTGAGAGAAGTAACTTATTCATTCGTCACCCCTTTTTTTTTTAATTGTTCACCCCCAACACAGCATGCTGCCAAAAGATGTTGGTGGTTTCTATTGACTGACTAACCAGACCTGTGTTTTATTTATTTGACTTACCTTTTTAAAAGAAAACTTTACCGAGTCAGTCTTGCTGTATAATCAGGTATGTTAAATTATTTTCCATGAATACCCAAACAGGTTTTCTTAATTATTCTTCAAATTCTTTTTCAAAAGGAATTTATTCAAGTATCTCCTGTTTTTCTTTTTGGAAAAGCTGAGGAATAGTAGAAAGCACATATTTTCACACATCACAGCAAAAAAAAAGGATTTTTAAAAAGAATTAAAGACTGAAAACTTGACAGATGTTTACTACTAAGGAAATTAGAATGTTTAAAAAGACTTGCATAAATAGATTGATCTTTTCATGAGTTTTTTTGGTTTGGGAAAGACGAATAAAATGGATAAAACAAATCTGTATTCAATTCGCTGTTAGTGATCAATCTTTTGGTTTTTTTTTTCCCTTTTTTTAATTAAAAATATCTGTTTTTCATTCAAATACGAATAGCAGTTTCAGTGTATTTTGCTTTTTTCAGATCAACCGTGACATTTCAACCTTTTCTTCAATAACTTCCTTCCCCTCATTCAGATTCATTTCCTTTTCTTTTCACTACGTATTGTCGTCATAACTTCATTTTTTTTTCTTCATCCAATTAGCAGAAGCAACTTAATGGTTTCAGTTTGCAGCAGATCATGTTTGTTTTTTTGTGTTTTTTTTCTTATCTGATAGATTTTTTTTTTAGTCATTAAATAATTTCTTGTCAAAGGAGAATGTTTTTCCCATTATATAAATTTTGACTTTTACTATTTACCTTCATCTTAATTTTTTAGTTTTTTTTTTTTTTATCACAACTCAACTCGGGCCGTCACTCTACGTCAGCAAGCAAACAGCGCTGATTGGAAATAAAGAGTAAGCTTCCATGGAATGACGGACTAAAAAATTAAGATGGAAGTAAATAGTTGTCAAAATTGATATAATGGGTTACAATACGTGTTTGATTCAGGTTTCCGTACGTAAAATGGAGATAACTCCTGTTAGCCTTAAAATAAACTAAAGATTGAATGGCGCACAAATAAAATTATTAAAAACAATTTTATTTCCATACAAACCTTTAACGTTTCACACACTCACCCACTCAATGTTAAAAAAAACAGTTTAATTTATTCAAAGCGGTAACAATATAATTCATACAAGTTATTTGGATGATTGAACTCCTTCTTGTTGTTCGTGTTGTTAACACAACGTTTTGGCCAATCCATTCTACGGGCTTCTTCATGCGTACTATCCAAATGTGATGGTGGTAAACAGAAAATTTTCTCTCCAATGATAGCAACGCTTATAACGTAGGGTTCGGGTGTTTTCCTTTCTTTTCCTTGTTAGACAAGGATTTCTATACCTTGTCCCTGTTGAGTAGTGGAAGCCACATCAAGTTGAACTCCACACTTGTCCGACTTATACACTCAGCCATCATGTTGATGTATGCTGCTTCTTTGATCTTTCTCAGTTTCCAACAGCATTCCCTGTTTATAATCCAGATTTCTTCCCAGAGAGGATAGTGGTTGCCTTTCTCTTTCCAGATGTGGTCAGCCATACCAGATTTTTCTATCTCACCTTTGGTTATGGCTTTTTTATGTTCCTCAAGTCTGACCTTGAGAGGCCTGCTAGTTTCCCCTTTATAATTCTCCCCACATTTACAGGGAATATTGTAAATACAATTATTGGTCAGACTTGTATCTGTTTTTCTTTGTTAGTGGAGATCATTTTGAGTTCATTTTAAAGGTAACAGGTTATCTCCATTTTACGCATGGAAACTAGGAATCTACCCAATACTTCATCTTATAATAGAAATAATTAATAAAATAAATGTTTTTCTTTTTTCTTTCAGGTGAGTACTTATATCCCTTTTTCAAAGTTCCAGTAGGTAAGAAGATACAAATGAATTTTTACCTTTCCTTATTTATCTTTGGTATGAACGTATGTTTTTGCAATCTCTCTTTCAAATAATCCTAAAGATGGATTACAGACACTCAGGGCCGGATTGAGCTAGTGCAGGGCCTCTAGCATCTGTTATAAATAGGCATAAATCCTTTAAAAAATACACAAAAAATATTATAACACATACATTTCTTTACTTACAAAATAATTAAATCTTTTTCATTTGCTATACAGCCAGATAATACAACAAATATGTCTGATATTTCAGTAATAGTATTACCTTGTTTTCATTTTCATCTTTGTGCAGTGGCTATGACTTCAGTTTCTGATACCTTTGTATTTGTGTCGAATATGTATCACATGGTAGCCAGACAATTCGTCCGCAAATATTTCTACCCCGGACATTTCGGCCACGTTTTATTTTTACAGACGAAAATGACTAACTAGATGAGATTTAAAATGAAATAGAATCAAAATATATAAATCTAATGCAATTTACAATAATAATAAGTTAATTCATGTTTGTTGTTTAGTGTTTTATAAATCTTTTCTTCAACTTTTTATATCTAAATTTTGTTTATTTTCTCAACTCGAGTAATGTTATTTAAGCTTTTTTGATTTAATTAAAATGTTTTAGGTTTAGAATCTTTCTGGGTTGAATATTTGATAAAAAACAAAACTGTTACAATGAGCAAAAAGTTGAAACATAAATATTTGCATCAGAAATTTTGGCAGTTTCGTTCTAGGTAAGTGCGAATTCTAACAACCATGATTTGTATCACATAGATACCACACTCATTAATTACTGTATTAAAATAATAACCCCTATTAAAGGTGATAATCGGTTAAAATCGCTAACCTTAAACACCCAGTCGTTCAGAAAAGTTGAGGGTAGTATAGTGCTATAGTAATAGAGCAAGTGCAGAATCACTGTATCGGAATTGATAGCTTGCAAGCATTTAGCGCAGGGCCCGTAGCAATTGCTACTAAGTTAATCTGGCACTGCAGACACCAAGTCACTCTTTCTGTTGTTGAAAATAATTTTACTCTGAAAAACCTGTAGGTTTCTATTTTTGATTGTGAGCAGAAATTCTAATGTTGTTTTGTGTCTTAGCATCTCAAAAATGAAATAAAATTTTTAAAAAATAAAAACTTTCAATACTACACCCATGAAAATCAACTAAAACTATAAATAACTGGTCACAGTGAAGCGAAACGGGCTATTGTCGAAGATTTCTGTACAATTTTTCAAGTCTTTTTTCTTCTTCACAAAAAATCTTGAGAAAAATCTCTTCAATACAGGAAACTTGAAAAAAGTCTCATCTGATAGTAAGAGGGAGATTGATCTAACCTCTCGCCATACTAAATTTCAATCATCAGCAACAGCGGCTGCTGATTGAAACAAAAATGTGATCTCATGTTAAAAAAGTCTGTATCTTTTGATTGTCGTCTTCGTTGTCATGGTTGGACCTCATTTGTAGCAAAGCCATAGAAATATTTTTTCTGATTTGGTTTTTTCAAAATTTAATTTTCAGATCCTGTTAACAGGAAATGATGTAAAAAACAAAATAGTGCTTATCAAGTTTTATTTATAGATGCACGGGCATCTCTTGTATGGATTGCTGTCACTGACTGATATATCGATGACTGTCACTGACTAACAGGCTGACATACTGAAACAAAATTTGCTGATTTAGCGGTTTTGGAGCTAGATCTAGCTCCTTTTCGGTGCAAAGGAGAAAACTCACACATCTATGATCTATCTGACATATGACCGTCACTGACTCACGGACTGACAAACCGAAACAAAATTTGCCGATTTAGCTGTTTTGGGGTTAGATCTAGCTCCTTTTTGGGGCAAAGGAGAAAACTCACATCTATGATCTAACTGACATATGACCGTCACTGACTCACGGGCTGACAAACCAAAACAAAATTTGCCGATTTAGCTGTTTTGGGGTTAGATCTAGCTCCTTTTCAGTGCAAAGGAGAGAATTTGTCAACTTAACATCTGACTTTCAGGCTTGTTATGACTACACTATAAAATGTGAACAACACACAAATTCTTTTGAGTGTTACTTTGGGAGAAAAGGAGACTAAAGAAAGCAATTATAATAAAACCCTTTTTTTATGTAAAGTTAATTGATCTCTTTTAACTTGTATTACAAACATGCCCAAATAGAAAAACATGTTTTAAAAATCTTAAAAGTATAAAGGCCCCTGGCAAATGGTTGACACTATACTCCTGTTCTGTCTCAACTTTTACATATATAATCCGTATTCATCAAAATGCCACACAATGGTGTCAAAATAATTCAGTAGACCATAGTTTTTCCCTCTACCAATCTGATAGATGAGTGAAAGAAGAAGGGGGAGACAAAAAACAAAAAAATGAAGTACTTTTTCAGTATAAATTAACTTTTCTTAAATTAATTCCTTATCCACTTGAATAATCTTGAAGTGAAACTGGTTTTGTAACTCGTTGTGGATCAATAAAAAATATATATATATATGAGACAGAGAGGGTGGCAATTAGGTGTTTATTAGGACTGTTAGTACCGGGATATATTTTTTTTTAAAACTCAAACCATAACATTCTTAACAGCGTTATATATTTTCAGTAATTAGGTGCCCAAGAACCTGTATAACAATTTTCCTTCTAATCGGTTCAACAGTTCCAAAGTTCAATATTTTTTGCATGTTGACATATGGTTATTCACATATAAAATGTAAACAAACAATCGGATCAACCGATGAGGTGGGATGCAGGGTGGGGCTGTCGGCTGGTCCCACTGCAGGGCCTGCATCATGGGAGCCAATAGATGAAGGGCCATCAAGTTGGCCACCAAGGCAGCAGAGGTTGTTTCAAGGTGGCTGTGGTTAAGGAGAAGGAGAGCCATAAGTGAGGTAGCGCTACCTGGACACAAGCTGCGGCTTGATCAACCCCGCCTAGGTCGCCTGGGTGAGGGTCTCTGATTGCTGAAAGACCTGAAACACCTAATGACCCCAGGAAACATCACTGACGATGTGTGTCCACATGCACCACCTTGTGATGCATGTGGTGAAGTCGGATTTTAACTCTTAAGTTCATACAAAAAATTTAAATGGGAAATCAAGGGTAATAACTTCTGATCAAAGTTGGAGCATTAGGTAAATTTTCTTAATTTTTAAAAAATTCACAAAAACGGTTTCAAGTGGTTCATGAATCTGTGAGTTCAATTCAAAGTACTGAATTTTAGATTTTCTTGTAAAGAATGACTACTTCAAATATATTAGAAATACAGTATCGCCCATAAATAAGAACACCCCCTACCACTATGTTATAGAAAGTTAATTTTCTTCTAAACCAAACATAGCAGGGTTTTATTATTTCTAGTGGAACATTACACAAAATCAAAACGGATATTATCAGGTATTATTTATGACCAAATTCTACAGCATTGAAACTCTGTGCCAAAAATATGAATATGTGAGTCCAAAGATGAGTACACCCCTACAAAAAATATTTTTGGCAACAGTTTCAATGCAATGTTTGGTTATAAATAATCATCATCATCATCATTGGTGGCTTAATCTCAGGAGATCATAATCAATGCGCCCCCGGAGTGCAGTCGGAAGCTTGGGTCCAGGCACCGCCTGGTGTGGCTGTATAGTCCAATTTGAGAGTAGCAGTCTCTGTTGCACCTGGTGCAGATGCACAGTGATGCCAGGGTTGCTGCAGCACACTTTCTTCGATCACTCCTCTCTGCTGCAAGCCGACCACCCCTCTCATCTCATATTTTTGGCAACAGTTTCAATGCTGTAGAGTTTGGTCATAAATAATACCTGATAATATCCGTTTTGTGTAATGTTCCACTAGAAATAATAAAATCCTGCTATGTTTGCTCATAAATAATACCTGATAATATCCGTTTTGATTGTCTAATGTTCCAATAGAAATAATAAAATCCTGCTATATTTGGTTTAGAAGAAAATTAACTTTCTATAACACAGTGGTAGGTGTTGATGTTTATTATTAACACAGTAGGGTGTACTTATTTATGGCCGATACTGTCTACCCTTAATGTGCACTGGGGTATGTTTTATCAGTAACTAAACTGGTTGTTTACTGTAAACATTAACTGTCTTGTGAATAATATTTTTTTTTTAATTTCACTTATTTCTTTCTTACTGGAAATACCACATTTTCTTAGAAACTATCTACCAAAACTGTCAACATAGATTTCTTTGTTTTCAAGTTTTCAACATTTACTCCTTATGTCTAGAAAAAACGTTTTTTGAAAGATTTAATGGTTTAATTTGCAATGTAAGATCCCTTAGTTTGTGTCCAGCAAAATTCATGCTTGTTTTTTTTGAAAATTCAGACTTTTTTTAGTGATCACTGCCCAACAAAAGGCGTGAAAAAAAACTTATTCATTGATCACCGCCTTTTTAAAATTTTTTTAATTGATCACCCCCAACACAACATTTTCTATTGAGTGACTAACCAGACCTGTTTTTCACTTATTTGTTTCTTACTGAAAATCCCACATTTTATTTTTAATTAATTTTGTTTTCAATTTATTTTCTTCAATGTTTTATTTCTCGCTTCCAACCCTTGTCGGGGAGGGGGGGGGATTACATTTTAAAAAAAGAAATTTTTTCTTTGGTTTTTCAACTTTTATTGCAAAACAAAAATACTTTTGTTGATGACAGTGAAAGAATGTTTGAAATGTTTAGGGGGAAAAAAACTTCCATTAAAAATAAAATGCTTCTCAATTTGATGTCTTTTGAAGCTGACGATCAGTTGATCAAAGAAAAACATTCAGGAGAAACAAAAAAAAACAAAATCTGCATCCACCAATTCCTTGAAATAACGTAGATGACGGTATATAAGACAGACATTTTAATTTATTTTGTTAAACTATGCAAACAGGTCTGCTTAGTCACACAATAGAAACTGTCACATGACCAAAGTATTTTGACAGCATGCCGTGTTGGGGGTGATCAATTAAAAAAATTGGAAATGGGGGTGATCAATGGATAAATTACTTCTCTCACCTTTTGTGATCAGGTAGTGATCACTAAAAACCTTTTCCAATTTTCCAAAAACAAACGTTAATGCTACTGGACACAAACCAAGGAGTAAATGTTGAAATTTTCAGCCCTCTAGCTCCATTGGTGTGGCCTGTACTCGTGATAGCCAGCCAGCTAGCCGAACCGACTTGAAAACTGAATAAACCTATTTTGACAGTTTTGGTTGACGGTTTCTAATTTAGATAGATAGCCAGCCAGAATCACTTCAAAACTGAAGAAACCTATGTTGACAGTTTTGGTTGACTGTTTCTAATAGGCTCAAGATGTTCCTTTTCGATATGGGTTTTACGATTTATCACAATGATAGAAACAGCAGCCCCCCCCCAAAAAAAAAAACTCTAGCTCTTTCTCTCCCCTGTGTTTGTAGTTATATAATGAATCCTGTCGCTGTCTGTGTTTCAATCTAGAGTGAGCAGATGGATAATTTTCCTGCTGTTAAGAGGTTCTTTGTTTCTTTACATGCTAGAAATCATAAAAGTCAATATGCACCATAACGAGGGGGTGCATAAATGAAAATAGATCGATAAACGAAAAGAAAATATCGGAAGTTCAAAATATACAGATTGACTTTAACTAAAACAATCGACTCAACACTTTTGTAAACAACAGTGGTACTTTTGATAAAGTCAAAGGGTAACTCAGGAGAAACGAAGAAAATAGGATACAAAACATCGGCAGAAAATACCTAAAAATAGAAATCTGTTTAATAAACGAGCACGGCTGAATTAAAAATAGCCAAAATTAAAAATATACAGAATAAACAAGAGGAATTAATTTAACCTTTAGAAACTATAAACAACCAGACTATAAATAAGACTGACAGAGCTAAGAAAACAGTGGCCCACAGATACGGATTGTGTGGTCATCTCTGAAGCCTGCCTAGACACTCACTCTCTCTCTCAATTTTATAAGAATATTTGAGTATATTTGATTACAAATAAAGAGAGTATATTCTTTTACAAGAAAAATTGTCTCCGTCTTGATCCTTCGTTCAGTTCAAGACTGAATTTAACCTTTAGGAACTATAAACAATCAGACTATAAATAAGACTGACAGAGCTAAGAAAACAAATAAAGAGAGTATATTCTTTTACAAGAAAAATCGTCTCCGTCTTGATCCTTTGTTCAGTTCAAGACCAATTCTTTCCAGAGACCAACTGCCTGAATTCTGGACCCATTGTGCGCCCTAACACCTTCCACAACAAGGAGTGACGAAACCAACCAACTGTCGTTGAACCTTTGTCACCAGTCTCTAAGAAGGTGATAACGTTACAATAATGTCAGCGTTTAAGTCGACCCCAAAATTAAGGTGTTCAAGTTTAGTCCAATATTCGCATCTACGTTATTTCAAGGAATTGGTGGATGCAGACTTATTTCAACTTCAGATTGCAGCACTGGTACTGGTGCATATACAAGTTTATATAACGATTTCTTTATTCACCTCTCCCAACGGACTTGGAAGAGGTATATATATCCACTCATGTTTGTCTACACAATATCTCCAAAAGTTCTCAATGAATTTCAATGACATTTTCTGAAAGGATGGGCCATGGAGTAAAGAATTGATTACATTTTTGGACGGATCCAGATATTTTTTTTCGGTTGAGAAATATTTTTTCATTTATGGTGAGAATAGTTAAAAAAAATGTAAAATCGAAACTTAGTTACCTCCTCTGCATCATAGCTATATATGAACTGATTTTCATTCAATTTTAGTGACAATGGTGTTGGCAGAATTATGTGCTCTCTGAGTGCTTCCTATTTCAGGAATTATTAAAAGAATTTTAAAAAAAGAATCAGGAAAATTCTTATTCAAAAGAAAATAGATAGGGACAACTTTAAGCCATATTTAATTAAATTACTCATTGGCAATAGATTTTTTTTTATAACTTGGAAAAAAAAAACTAATTTTGAATTTCAATAGGAATTATAAGGAAAGCAGGATATTCAAATATTAATGATTAATAACTTTGCATTTAATGTTTTTTTGGTCTTTTCGTTTTCATTGTCTGAAAATAATTCCCCCATAGCAACAATAACTAATACAGGCCTGCCCCATTATAAAGAGGTTCATTATAGCACAGTTTGCAATATAACGCTGGTGTAATGCAGACACCAAAATATTAAGCTAGATCTAATTCCAAAATCTAGCATCAAAATAGCTAAATCGGTAAACCTGGTTATCGCAGCTTGGTTATAACGTGGTTAGCTTTCTTGGACCCCAACTTCCGCATTATAACCGGACGGTTTTACTAATGACGATCAATAACTTTGCATTTAGAGTTTGTTTTTTTTGTTTTCATTGTCTGAAAAAATTCCTCCATAGCAACAATAGCAAATATTTCAGTCTGCATTCAGGAGCAGATGGTTTGGGTGAAGTGTTTTTGTAGATGCTCTAACCACAACAGTCTGTACGTCATGTGATCTGCTTCTCTTGTACAGTATTTTTCAGTCATTTTAGAAATAAGATTTTATCATTTAAGATACTAAAATAACTGAAATGAATCTTATATATAATAGACAATTTCTTTGTTACATCTTACTATTATAACAGTCATTGGCATATGTGAACTCTTTTGTTAAGGGGGACAAAAGGCGTGATTTGACCAAAAATTTTTTATGGTTTTGCCCAAATTACACCGATTTGCCCAAAATTTAACACATTTTGCCTGAATTTAGAGGTACTGGCCAGAGGGGCCAGTACCCCTATGATAAAAGTGTTTCTTAAACTGATGAATGATT
>VCCN01005113.1:1741523-1770065 GCA_006491835.1 Architeuthis dux | reverse complement strand
TAGGTCGTCCAAAAATGTCCTCTTTCCCCCTGCTATTGTTGCAGACATCAGAGCATGTGCCTGATCCAGGCCTCTTTTAGTGCAATGAGGAGGTATTGCCTGGGGGACAGATCTCAGGCTTCAGCTAATTTATTGGCTACCAGCCCCAAAGAGCTTGAAACTGGAAAACTATGTTTTGAAATAAGTTTGAAATGTGCTCTACAGTAAATTAACTCTCAAATTTATATAAGAAAATTTAAATGTTAATATCACGGAGAATAACTACTGATCAATGTTACCTCCTTTCCAACTTTAGGAGAATTTTTTAATTTATTTTTTATTCCATCTGACTTAATGAATTTAACAAAATTTGTTTCCTCCACAGAACTCCACTGTCAATTAGGAGCAGTATCAAGCAGTTTATGGTATTAACAGTTAAATACAATAAATACTACACTTTGATCTGATGTATTAAGATATATACATGACTTTGTATGCTTTTGAGTAAAAGGGAAACTGAAATGATCATGTTTACTGTGTAAAAAGTAACATTAGCTGCCATATAACACCTCACCCACACGCACCACTGACTGGCCGTCTCCGACCAAACTGTGAATTTCTGCCTGAAGTTTGTTTTTCTGTGTTCGGTCGAAGCAGCAATGCGGTGGGTGATGTTACACTTTTAGCTGAAAAGGCTGGAATAAGAAAAGACAAAAAGAAAATGGCAGCATTTATTTAGGCTGGCTACAATTCTTCTTTCATTTAGCCAACCCCAAGGGAGGTCTTTGTAGTGCTATCTGGCAAGTTCACTGCAGTGTACAATAATTATAAGTTAATTAATGTTTGTTGTTTAGTGTTTTATAAATCTTTATTTTTATTTCCTATAAAAAGACAAATAAAATGGGTTAGGATTCGTTTAATGTAACTATTACTGTTAAGATCTTACCGAGTCGAATATACGATAAAAAAAAATAGAAAAATGTGAATCTCCGGTTTTATATTGTCTACAGAAATAATTTTTAGTTGATAATTTTCTACAATCTTTCTTTTGTTAGTAACACAAAGATTTTTACGATTGGGGATGAATTTTCCTTAACCCATGGCTATGAATGTTCGGTCTGTAACCCCTTTGTATCGGCTACCGGTCTGGGGGATGGTCTAATGATAAAATCCAATGGGTGGTGAGCAGGGTCCTCTATATTGCAACAAGCCACCACAATGAAATGTTGATTAATTGATTCTTGTTGTTTAATTAATTAATTGTTGTTTTTTCTCTTCCAGACAGATAAGTTGCGTCTTCAAAGAGAATGTGAAGATAAGTTAGAACAGATTACGTCTCGTTATGAAGAACGGATCACAGAATTGCACAGCGTCATTGCGGAACTGCGGAAAAAGATAGAACGTCACAATATCAATGTGATAAGGTCAGTGGGTGTGAATAATTATTTTGATAAGAAACAATTTTGATACTGATAGTTTTGAGAAGGGTCATTAACATTCAAATAGCTCTTCGTTGGGTTTGTTGAGTAGCAGAAGTCACATTGGGTTAAGCTCTGCACTCAAACCCGACAAGGCAAGGATAAAGAAAGACCCAAATCCTACGTTATAAGGGTTATCTTCTTTGAAATTAAAAACTTCTGTCTACCCCATCACATTCGGATATTACACTTGAAGAAGGTCGAAGAATGGATCGGCTGAAACGTTGTGTTAACAACACAAACAACAAGTTCACTCATCCAAAGAACTATTTGAATTTTGATACTGTCCGACCAAATTCATTCATTATTATTTAAAAATTTTTATGACTACTTTTTTTAATGTAACTACCAGAATGTAAACAAACATAGCTATGATCGGAATGAAGGATAGGTTTAAGGGTGTTATTTGGACTTCTGTCTTCCAGTTGAAATCTTGGTGGCTTAATTGTTAAAGTAGGATTGGCTAAACAGTCCTTCCCCTTGGATGTAGGTTCAACTCCCACCTAAGGCTTATTCTTTATTTTCTGATCAATGCTATTTACTCACTGCCAGAGGGTAATCGGCCTGGGTAAAAAGTTGCGATAAAAAGCAACTAATAAAATTTAAGATGAAAAGTAAAAATTAGTCATAAAAATTTAAAAATATTAATGATTTATAATACTTCATCTAAAAAAAATTAAAAATATGGAAAAAATGTATCAAATTCACTTTCTTGTCTGGACATTAATATTTACTTGCTCTCTCTCTCTCTCTCTTCCCCCCCCCCATTTACACCTTGAACATATTGAGAGTTCAGAGACCTAGATGGTGAAGAGTAATAGTTATCCATTGCAAGATAAAAGCCATTGTCCATTGTAAGATAAAAGCTCTGACTCACAGATGAAACTGAGTTGTCATCAATCACAATAAAATGGAAATTTTATTGAGTTAGCAATAGAACTGCAATGACATAAAATTTTCATCATCCGCAGTTAATATGTGAACACATTTAATAATAATAAATAATAATTCTTATTTTAACTTTAAAATCTAACGAATTAACAACATAATCCTAAAAGTTGGGCTTTGTACTTACTATTAGTACCCACTGGTACACAGTATCTGTTGTAGTCTGCTCTGTTGATGGGGCTTTTTTTTGTATCTATTTTATCTTTGAAATAAATATACATTAACCCATTAATTGCGGTGGTGAAAAGTAATAGTTATCCATAGCAAGATAAAAGCTCTGACTCACAGATGGAACTAAGTTGCCATCAGTCACAATGAAATGGAAATTTCATTGGGTTAGCAATAGAACTGCAATGACGGGAAATTCCTGTCATCCGCAATGAATGAGAAAATGTCCGTCCTTCAAGCCGTGAACGTATTTGGTCATTTGAGGAACTTCTTTCTTTCTTTTTTTCAGGGAAGAGGATGAATTTGAAGAGGGGTCTGACCATGGTGCCAAAAGTAATGAGGAGGCCGTCAGTGTCAATGAGAATAACGCCAATGAATCTCAGACTGCTAGCATAGGTAGGTCACTTGATATGAGATTTCCTTTCAGGGGTTTTGTGTTTTTGCCTTCCTGTAAGTGTCGGCTATGAAACTGATTCTTATGTGTTATTCTTCTTTTTAAAAACAAGAACTCTATGCAAGAAGATCCAAATTGTATTGCAATCAGCACAACAAAGCATGCGTTTAGATATGTTTTGTGGCTCTGAATGTTTTCAAATTGAATTAAATTGTTAAATGAATCAAACCAAGTATTGTTTTTCTATCCTGCTAAAATTTTGTTCAGAATCTATCAAGGAGATTGAAAAGGTTAAGTAACATTGTTATTTGGAAGAGTTGCCAAACTAGTTATTTAGATATTCCTTCTAATTTTCCTTCTTCTACTCTGTTATCCGTAAACTAAAATTAAAAGCTTTTCTCCAATTTCAAAGAATTGGGGATTTCTTAACTCTGGTTTCTTTTCATATGAAACGCCCCCCCCCCCTCCAGTTATTGGTAAATAGCAGGGCAGTTGGAGCCCTTTAGCCCTGTAATGGCAGTCCATCTTGGGCATTGGGCTAGCACGCTTGCAGGAAAAATGGATTAAAATACATATATTTTTATCTATTGTTCATGTATATTTACGCTGTATAATATCATTCGTTTGTAAGGGATTGTTATCTTTTGTAAATTTTCCTTCAGTACCAAATCTTTATTTTCAGAACCAAATTGCTTTGTCCAGTACCAAATTTTAGTCTTGAAGAATACCAAATGGCCACCCTGCCCTAGCCCTGTAAAAACTCACAAATACTACAAGCGAGGATTGGGTCTCCATAGATCATTCAAGAAATGGAGCCAAAAACACATTTCATGACATGGGAAGCAACTCTGTCTTGCTTTGTTTGCTTCCCCTCTTCATAATCTGACACTAAAAAATACTTGATCCAAAATAAATTTAATCTTATTTATACTAGTGTATCCTCTTCCTCATTTATTAATCACTGCTACCCACAACAGACCGGTTTGAACACTGTTGCTGGGTTTAGGTTATTCATGTGTTCTGACATTTATATGCAGACTTTGCCCAGCTGTAATCATTCATAGTAGAAACTTGAAATTTTGTACACACACTCCATTCTATGAGTAGGGAAAATAATTTTGTTTTTTGAAAATTGCCCCCCCCCCCCCCTAAATAGGTTTTTAGTGGGGGGGTTCAATTTTCAATGTAAATTTATCCTAAATTGATCCCTTAATTTGTGTTTGGCCACATTCACACTTGTTTTTTGGGGTTTTTTAAATCATGAATTTATGGTTCAAACTTTACTGGTAGCATTTTTATCAAGGTAACTTAATTTTACCACCACCACTGCTTAATTTACGAACCATATATGGCTGGTGGTGATTCATAATTTCCCTTGGAATGCTAGTTTATTTTCGTTTTTTAAATTCTGCTGGTCTAGGCCGTTAGCTGCTTTGACGTAATGTCCCCATTTCCCCAATGTATACAATCTGACTGACATACTTAATGATTAAAATTTCAACACTGTGTCATCAGTGTACCTTTTGGTAAGTCATCGAGCTGCTAAGATCTGCGTCAGAGTTCAGATTGCGGCAGTTTCACTTAATTTTATATATCAGTTTCCTTTAGCATGACAGAAAACAAATAGATAAACAAATAAAAACTCATCCGTAATTGTTATTTGTGTGTTTTGATTGCAGCAGCTGATCTCGGTCAGGAATTGAATACAGAACTTTCTCACATGGTGAGTGACTTACAGTGCGTCCTCGAAAGAAAGCACATGCCCGCATCTCAACCGGGCAGCGAGGATGAAGATTACGACGCAGAAGATGTCAAAATAGAGGCTGAAAAGTTGAGTTACCAAAAAGAAACGGATGAAAATGACAGTGTGGAGGAGAAAGCTATCCAGGTAAGAATCTTCATTCAATGTCATTCAATAAACAATGGCTGCTTAGAATTGAGAAATACATGCTCAGCTTCAGGGTGGCTAGATTTGGCCAGAAGGGGGAGATAATCCGAGCTTTATCTTGGAGACTTACCCAGCACAGGCATTGGAATAGTGTTGAATTTGGATATCGAGTGAGTCTAGAGGCAGAGGTTCACTACCTGCCTCTTGAGGATGGCCAGTGTCAAGACTCTGGTATTGAATCTGTGCCACAAGACACTGGTATTGAACCTCTGCCACAAGAGGCTGATATCGAACCTCTGCCTCCAGACTCGTTCAATTACCAAATTCGGCGCTATTCCAATGCCTGTGTTGGGTAAGTCTCTGAGACAAAGCTTGTATTATCTCCCCTTCTGACCAATTCTGGCAATCCAGATTTACGTTGTAAAGACAATTCTGACCAAATATTTTCTCCTCCTTTTGTTGTTGACAGGTTTGCAAAGAAGTGGAGAATCTCCATTTTGATCCTTCTCCCGAGCAGTCTCCACGTAAAATGAAACCAATGTTTCATCCCCCTCCTCCTCCACCGCCAGCCCCCGAGGGCCCCGATGCCCCCCAACTCCAAGTGGAAGTCACTAATCTGCAACTGGAAAATGGTATCTTGCAAGATCAGCTCGCCCGACAACAGGCTGACATCAATACAGTCAAAGTTCAACTGTGTTCGATGCGGGACGATCGAGACAGATTCAAAAAAAAGGTGGGTCGACCGCACTTACTTCAATTTGGCTTTTCTGCAAATTTGGCTTTGAATAAGAAAATCATCTGTCAAATATGACAGGATTTTTTTATGTATGGGATAGGTTCAAATTTGAGAATATTTTCATTTTTAAAACAATGTTTTAAAAATCAAGCCTAAAAAAACCATATATATTTTAAAAAATGTTTGTTTAGACAGCTGCAATACCAGCAATAAATATTAAATTCCTGAAAATTATTTTTTGATGATTGTTTCATCTGAAAATGTTATATTTTTATTTTTAAAACAATGTTTTAAAAATCAATCCCCAAAACAAATATAAAAGTACTAAAGTTATAACGATGCAAAACCGGCAGAAACAATTGTAAAAAGTTTGCAAATACTGAGTAAAGAGTTTGTTTAATATTTGTAATTATTTGGAATAGTTACTTATATTTCTTTTTGGATTTTTTAACCGAAAGTTCACTTAAAACAAAGATAACTAATTTTGAATGTTAATTACAAACTTTAGTGGGTTTGCTGTTGGGCTACTAAGCCAGTAGTTATGACGTTGGGCTACTAAGCCAGTAGTTATGACTTTGATCTCTGGTATGGCTCTGTTAATTTGGTATATCGGCATCATTTAACGTGACAGGACAGAAAAATCAAGACAGTGACATTGGCTTTTATTTGATAAAATTAACCCTTTAACGGATTATCCCAGATATATTTGTTTTCACATTTTGTGCTTTTTCAGAACATCACATGCTAAATTCTGGTGAAGAAAAATCATATTTTATTGATTCCTGTCTTATATTTTTTTATTTTTCCAATTAAGAGTATACAACACAAAATGAAACGCTAGAGAAAAAAATTGTTCTGTTCATTGGTTAAAGGAAAAAAATCTATAATTAGAAATACTGCATTTCACGGCATTGGAAACGCTATTTTTCTCCCCACTGAAATAAGTCTTGAAAATTTACCCGGCGTCCTACTTCTTATATATTATCTTCTATTCTTTTATGCTTATTCGTTTTTGTTCAAATTCTTCCATCAAAATTTGGGTGCTTCCTTGAGGCCAGAGCATCCTCGACACCAGGGAATATGGTAACTTTCCTCTTTTGATCTAATACTGATATATTTTTCTTTTCCAGATGAAAGATTTACAGTCTAAGATGGATAGCAACAGCACTCCCCATGACAGTCGAACATCGACTCCTGTCAAATCCCCAGTGGTCAGTCCCACTGCAGGAAAAAGGTAACGTTTATTGTTTTGTAACCAATTTCTTAAAGTTTAAGAACTTCTTTTGTCAACGTAGAAAGAAAATAATCTCTATTCTAATAAGCAAAATGGCTGCCCTTGTTTAGTTTTAGTGTTCATTTTTCATTCTTGGTCCCTTCTGAGATAAAAAGAAAAAAAAAACATTGTTTCATCAAAATTATTTATTATTCAATTATTTATTAATTTATTTATAATAATATTTATTACAATTATTTACCTCTGTCAACGAAGTTGAAAAGAAGTATACATTTTTTGTTGCGTTTATTTGTTGGTTCATTTGTTACATGATCATGACTGTCCGCATGATATCTCCAAAAGTTCTAAATGAATTTCATTCAGTTTTTCCGGAAGGATGGACAATAGGCAAAGGAAGAACTGATCTAATTTTGGAGCGGATCCATAAACAATTACCCCTGCTACATCGTAGTTATGTCCAAAACACATAATATCATCAATTTTTTTTTCCTGTCCACAAGATATCTCAATGAATTTCATTCAGATTTTCTAGCGGCGTTGACAGAGGTATGCCCTCTCTGAGTGCTTTCTAGTTTATAATAGTATTTAATTATTTTCATTTATTAGTTATTCATTATTTAATTTATTTATAATAGTATTTATTCGTTCTATTTATTACTATCAGTTATTTATAAATTCATAATTGTATTCTTTGTTTATTTATAATAGTACAGGATGTCCCATATATAAGTCCCTTTTTTTCCAGTTGTAAGGGAAATAATAAATATAAACTGTCTCGGAGTTGTTCACATGAAATCTGTTTCATTTGATAACTTGATTTTTATTGCAAAATAATTGTTTAAATTGAAAGTTACTTCCCTTACAACTGGGAAACTGGACTTGTATATGGGACACCCTGTATGTATTATTTATTCATTTTTGTGTATTTCTCTCCGTGTTCTGTGTGTTGCATATCTAATCTAGTGTGACTTGTCCGTAACCCTCAGATCCCTCTCTGGCAGTGACCAATTTCCTGTTGCCAAGATTGCAGAACTGAAAAAGCTCAAAACTAGTGCAGGTGATAAACAGGTAAAAACGACATTTTCTTTTTCTCAAACAAAACCTGACAATTCAAAAATTGCTTTCTTATTTTTCATTAGATAAATTATTGTAAATTATTATTATTAATTTTTGACTCCTATTTACCTTCATCTTAATTTTACAAACATGACACAGAGAGATTGGGATGGACGGTAGGTTTAAAGCTTGATTTGGACTTAAAAAAGTAAAAAATTAATAATAATTAAAACCTGAAAATATTTTTTTGTGAATGGATTGGAGAAACACACTTTCTTGTCCACTAAACCAGGCATGGGCAACCTTGAGCAGCGGGCCGCATGAGATATTGCTAATCATAAACCGGGTCACAAATTAATTCACTGTCAGAATAATTTTTAGAATGTTGGGAACCTTTTTTGCTAACAACATAGCTGGCATTCACCATTTCACTGAGCTCTGTTTGCCTTTTAGAAAAAAGCGTATTTAGGCTACCGATCTGTTTCTTTAGTGTTTCAATTTTAAGCTTTCTGATATCTCCTTTAAATTTATCATACCCCGAATGTTTAGTTGTGTAATGAGGCTTAACGTTAAATTGTTTAAATGCGGAGTGGGATTCAGAACATATTAGACACCTTGGTCTGTTTTTTTACTTCAACAAAGAAGTAATCATTTGTCCATTTATCCTGGAATTTTCTCATTTCTTCAAAAAAAGGTTCCCTTTTTCTTAGATGAAATTTTAATAAAACGTTTTCCTCATGGAATTAAATGTGCCATTCAGAAAGTCAAAAGGGACGCAGTTTGCCCATGGCTGCACTAAACCCAATCAAAATCACAAAATAACCTTCCAATATTTTCATGTTCTTTAACTCTTAATATCAGCCAGAAACCACTCTTAATTGACAGTGGAACTCTTCTGTGAATAGAATTCAAAAAAATAAATAACATTTGCCTAAAGATGTAAGGGAGGTAACTTTAACTAGTAATTATTTCCCTTTATAATAACATTCAAATTTTTTGTATATGAATTTAAGTGTTAATCAAAGAATGTTTCTTTTCTTTCTTCCAGCAAGTCCCCAACGCCAAAGTGGCCGAGCATCTTGTGCAGAGCCTGCAAGAATGTTCCAACATGCAGGAAATCGTGCAGACTGTCTACAAATGCGGCAACGAGATCTCTGAGAATAAAATCCGTGAATTTGAAATCGAATTTGAGCGACTGACCAGCAAAATTGATCATTGGAAATCGCAATATGACCTGCTGAGTTTGAACCTGGAGGAAAGCAAATCGCACACGGACAGGCTGAGTGTCTTGATTGGTAAATATGAGTCGAACAACACTGCCCTGCAGCTGGCCATTAACTACTCTGACCAGGCTATAGAGGCTTATGAGCTTCTGTGTGCGTTGCTGGAAAGTGAACTTGGAGTAAGTCTTGCCAACTTTCGGGCTGCAGGACTTGGCGGCTTTGGTAAGTAACTCATTAACTTTTCAAAACACTTTGGTTCACTCTCTAGATACATTTAGCACCGGATTAACTATATAGCAAAAGTAGAATATGCTACAGGCTCCGCATTTTCAAGGGACCCGCACTAAATGCTTGCAAGCTATCAATTCTGATTCAATGATTCTACACTTGCTCTATTACTATAATGTGCTCAACTTTTACGAACAACTAGGTGTTTGAGATTAGTGATTTTAGCTAATTATCACCTTTAATTGGAGTTGTTAGTTTAACACAGTAATTAATGGGAGTGTCATATCTATGTGATACATTTACAATGCATAAATACAAAGGTATTTGAAACTGAAGTCATAGCCGCTGCACAAAGATCAAAGTAATACCATTACTGAAATGTCAGACATATTTGTTGTATTATCTGGCTGTATAGAAAATGAAAAACATTTTACTTACAAAATAATTAAATCTATGTGTTTAAATATATATTTGTGTATTTTAAAAATTTCGGGCCCCTCTATAACATATGCTACAGGCCCCAGGCCCCACACCGGCTTAATCCAGCTCTGGATACAGTTTCTAAAAACTGCAGTGCTAAATGAAACAGCACTTTATGGGGTCATTAGAACATAGTATGTCCAGGACCCCTCTCTTTGCCTTGCTGCGGCACTCCGATTTAGGGTCATTCTCATTATTTTAAAATATATGTCGTTGAGTAGAAGGGATTAGTGCTGTGTATACTTTCTGGAGCTGGTTGAGATGTCACTGGGGGTCGATGTATACCACTACATGATAAATTATTGTGTACGTGTTAAAAACTGAAGAAACCTAATGTTGACAGTTTCTAAACTGGTACGGCTGACTGGCTATATATCGCGCATACATGCTGCACCGATGGAGCTAGAGGGCTGAAAATTTCAACATTTACTCCTTAAGTTCAGAAAAAAATGTTTGAAAATTTTTTTAAATTCCCCCATAAAATCGGGGTTCAATTTGCAATGTAAGTTTATGCTAAATTAATTCCTTAGTTTGTGTCATGCCTGTTTTTTTGAAAATTCAGACTTTGTTTAGTGATCACTGGCCAACACAAGGCGGTCATAGTAACTTATTCATTGATCACCCCCAATACGGCATGTTGCCAAAAGTCGTTGGTCATGTGACTACGTAATTTTTTTATACAGGAAACACCTGATTAACGCAAAGTTGAAAGGGGGGGTAACATTGATCCATAGTTATTCCTTGTTTTTAACATCTCAATTTTTCTTATATAAAACTAAGAGTTAATGAAAGCCAAAAAACGGGTCAAAAGGCAAGCCCTAATTTGTATGTTGTTGTATCGTTCCAGCTGGAGAACCCCCTACGAGTGAAGAGCGAGACAATGTGACTAGCCTGGTACAGAGAGCCCATCATGCCAGACGGACGGCAGAAAACGTGGCCAAACATTTATTACAGAAACTTGACCGCAGCTGTGGTATTCACATTCCCCAAACAGGCTCCCCTCGGCCCTGGGAAGATCTGTCTTCCAACAGCAGGACGACAAGGTAAGCAGCACACATTCTTGCACATCTTCAAATCAGAAATGTATTGATATATAAATATGCAACGTACAAGGTATGTTCATGTATCATTTCATCAAATATTGAACATGAAATCAGTTACATTTACATTGTCTAATCACATCTACCATGATAATAAATATGTTTGAAATGTAATCTACATAGTTTATCATAAACCTTTATGCATTTTGTTGTTGCGAGCGACTTCATCAGAAGAAATTTGAATGTTGCAGAGAAGTGCAACTATCCATGAAATGAAGGGTGTTCTGTATGCTTAGGTAACCTGGTTTATTTGGTTGAAAGTTACTTATGGGTCCTTGAGCTGGTGTGGTGTGGGTCTGTGTATGAGCTATAAAGTGGGTGGAGCTTTTCTCAATCTTTCTTTTCCACATTGTCTTATCACATCTCCCATTCTGTTGGATTCCCTTACATCCACATAACAAACATAGTTCATCATCCAAAAATATATACAGGTAAAGCTCCTATTTTGCACAAGATGGGTTCCGAGAAAATGGACAATATGGGAGCTCTGTCCAATCTGGCAACAATAACAGGTGAATCTCCTAGTTCGTCCGCTCTTAGTTTTGAATAGGTGTCGTCTAAAGTGGGAGCGGACAAAGTAAGAGCTTCACCTGTATCCACAAAGATATTATTTTGGAACACTGGTTAATCATCTATAATCAGACATTTATTGATATAAATGTACATGGTATAATTCTGTATTAATTTATCATTCAGCATCAGGTTTATAATTTGGTTGATAAACTATGAAGATATTTTAATTTTTTTTGAGAGATCTCAGCTTGCTATTGCATGCAAACATTATATAAATTAGATTCCAATGGCTGGCTGTATATTCTGTCCCTCCGGATTTTTGTAGTTTATATTATTATGAAACCATTGAAAAGATTCTACCAAAATAATTTAAGTTAAAAAAGAAAATGTTTTGAAAAATAACTCTTACGAGAATTACTTTTTCCCCCCCGACAGCAATAATGGTTATAGAGTGATGGACCAAAGTGATGGTCAGTCTAGGAAATTGGAGCTTCAGCCTTTTATTCAAAGCATCAATTTTCCTACACTGGACATTGTTTTTGACCAACACTGTATTTTTTGTATGTTGTAACTACTGTGCCGGGTTTTTCTTGTAAAAAAGAATTGATGAAATTATGTTTGCTTCATTTAATAATAACAACAACAATCTATTTACCTTCACTTTGAACTAATGCCCTTGGGAAAGGCATGAATAGGAATAAATGAGGCAACTAACATTGAAATAAAAAGAATTCACAAAGGATTTTCTCAAAAAAATAATTTTTTTAAAGAATTCACAAAGGATTTTCTCAAAAAAATAATTTTTTTTATTGCATGTCTAAAACTAATGTATGTAAGAAAAAAACAAGAATAATGCACTATCGTACGACAAGTTATCCTGTCCATGGTACATTATTTTGGTTTCTTTTTTTAAGGGTTTTGTTTTCTTTCCTTGTTTAGCACAACCAGTTCCAATGGGAGTTCAACTGAAACAGAATTTACCAAATCTGATGAGTACCGTCTACGCGAGTACATCCAGCAGTTGAAGAACGACCGTGCGGCTGTAAGGATGACTGTACTTGAACTAGAGAGCGTCCATGTTGACCCACTTTCTGAGCTGCCCCGACGGAGTGTTGACTCTCAAAGTCTAGATCTGGAGAATGCTGTTCTCATGCAAGAACTGATGGCTATGAAAGTAGGTCACAATTTCTATTACTTCACTTTCACACAGGGAACATTTTTTGGACTATTATTTACCTTCATCTTGATTTTTGAGTTGCTTTCTTTTTATCGGAACTTTTACTCAGGCAGGCTCCCCTTCGACAGTGAGTAAATCAGAAATAATGAATAAGCTTCTGGTGAGACTAACTCACATCCCTCCTGGGAAGCCAGGTATACGCTCTGCCAATTGAGCCACTGAAGCCAACTAGCGAACAGTATTTCAAATCAAACCCTTAAACTCATTCCCTATAGCAATCCTTTGCCACCATGTTTATTTACAAAGACGTAGTGTCAGTATTAATACAGTAATTATTTTTATTATTTATTTTATTAGATGAAGTATTGTAAACCATTTTTAATTTATTATTTTTAAAAAGAAATTAAGATGAAGGTAAATAGTTGTCAAAAAAATTAATAATAATGAACAATTAGCAGTTTTAAAGAAGAATCTTTTGAGATTTTTGAATGCAGTGAAATGTTGATTTAATTGGTGTGGATTAGTCAAATGGATGTGCGATTGGCGTTGGGGTAAAAGCACAGACAATGGAATTGGCAATCCGAGTGCATGGTGTTTATTCGCCTCCCCATGATGACAGAATGTAACATAAGTTTAACGTGGGGGCCCTACATGCGTACGTGTGGGCAAGGACAAAATTTTCCCAGTCATCGTGATCAGTGTCACGCAGACATAAGTTCTGTTCTAAAAGTCCTGGTTTCTATTCTGAGTGGTGAAGGCGAAATAATAATATTAATTGTAAGTTCTGTTCTAAAAGTCCTGGTTTCTATTTTCAATCCTCAGGAAGAAAAAGCAGAGTTGAAGTCCCACAATTATTTGTTGGAGAAAGAGAAAAAAGCTCTCGAGTTACGCTTAAGTGACAAAGAGACCCAAGCACAAGCATACAGGCTACAAATTGAACATTTGACAACTGAAGTACGAGAGTTACAACAACAATTGAACCGCCATTCGGATTCCAGAAGTACACCACCAATAGTAAGTGTGTCGGCCATTGTGTCTTTCTCTATCAAAATTCTTTTTTAAACGTTTCTTTATAAATGCATGTTGTTAGAAGACTGATGATGAAGAAAAATAATCCTATCATTAAATATAATATAAATTTTGTTTTTAACATAGAAAAAAGTTTTAGTAGTTTCAAATCACTTTCATCTAGTTTTTTGAGTGGTATATAATGTTATGCAGAATCTGCGGAATTGGCTAATTAATGAATAAATAAAGCTACGTATTTATTAATCTAAACAAGTATAAAAACAACTAATTTTTTTTACAATCAAAGAATAAGTAAATATATAGGTTTTTTTCACTAATTTGGTAATTTCATAATCTGTAAATTGTATTACTGTATAAATCGGTAGACTGCCATTCACTGCAACTTATCCACGTCCCACTGGTTGTTTTTTAGTTTACGTTTGTATAATTCTTTTCCACTTCTCTCCCCGATGAAGTCTATACCAATAGACGACTAGTTTTTCTCAATCTTTTCATTTCCACATTGTCAATTATCATCCTGTTGAATTTTTCTATAGACACATATACAGTGTTGCACATAAATGAGTACACCCATAATTTTCTTCTAAACCAAACATAGCAGGATTTTATTATTTCTAGTGGAACATTACACAATCAAAACTGCTCATAAATAATACCTGATAATATCTGTTTTGATTGTGTAATTTTCCACTAGAAATAATAAAATCCTGCTATGTATAGAAGACAATTAAATTTCTATTAAATGAATAGATTGATAACTCCCTGATGAATTCTATACCAATAGATGAAATGCATATAAGTTTGATGAAAAGATTGAGAATTAGTTTAGTACATCTCAAAATTTTATTTCCACATTGTCAATTATTATGATACCTACATCCACACAACAGATATTTCAAAATCTAACGTCTAAAAATCCCGTCTTTTTTAGGATTCTGACAGTGGGGACAATTCCAAGTCAGGATTGGACATCCATTCGACAGAGGCCAGCGAGGCCGCAAGAAGAGAAAAGAAGCTAAAGAGCAGGATACAGGAGCTGATGTTGACCCTGGAAAAACTATCAAGAAACTCGGAAATAAGGCACCAACAATCCGCGGAATTTGTCAATGATTTAAAACGTGCCAATTGGTAAGTTGGACTTTTCGGAAACATCAGATCAAATAGTTTTTAAAGGCTAATTCACAATCTTATGTTTTATTTTTGTAGAAAATTCAGATTCAGAACTCATGAGCATTTAACACGCAAATCTACAATAAAAATCAGTATTCTTATAGTAGGATTTGATTTTTTTTCTTAAAATAAGTAAAGAGAAAATTAAGTTATTAGATGAAGTATTATAAATAATTTTTTTACTATTTACATTCATCTTAGTTTTGTAATTACAATTTAACTAAGGCCGGTACGACAGTATCTGTTTTGGTTTTACTAAAAAAGCGATTATTTTAATTAGCATTTAGTTATTTTTTAAAAAGAAGGTAAATAGTAGTCAAAACAATACTTCACCTAAATAAAAATAATTGCTTTTTTGCTAAAACCAAAACAGACACTGCCATATTGGCCTTAGTTAAATTGTGATTTTTAAAAAAAAACCCTAAAAAATAGGATGAATGTAAATAGAAGTCAAAAATGATTTACAATATACTTCATCTAATAAAATAAAATAATCATTTTTTACTAAAACTCAAACAGTCATTGCCGTGCCAGCCTTAGTAATACTCAAGTAAATACTGTAAGTATGAAAGTAAAAAAATGTTAGCTTGATGATGCAATCGTTAAACATTGCCAAAATGGTTTATTATAAAGAGGTTTATTAGTCAGATATTTAATACAGTATCTACTATAATAATATGCCACATGTATTTGTATATTAATTTTGTCTGTAACACCTCCACTCAATTAAATAAACATTGTTACTAAAGGGATGTAACCTATTCAAGATAGAAGAGTTACGGACGTAAAACACAAATTGACGGCACAGGTACACTGACAAATGAATGAAAAGAGAAATATGTGTTTACCTTGCAAAGTGAGGATAGTTAACATTTGTACCTTTTGTTCCTTTATAGTGCCTTGATATCAGCTTTTGAAAAAGCCAAGAAGAAATACCAAAGCCGCTTAAAAAAAATGGAATTGCAGATGCAAGAAATGAGCAAACAATATGAAAACCAGGTGAGCACGAATTGATTGGTAAACATTAACCCTTTTTAGATGCGCTAAGCTTCTCTAGCAGCAATCGTTGTCACTGACTAATTGACATATCAAACATAACTTTTTAATGATGTAATAAAAGAATTTTTTTTTTAAGTCAATTCTCTAAATCAAACTGTGATGCAAACTTCTTAAAAAAAACGAACGAAACCTAAGACATTTTTTTTAACATACCTCATATTGCAGTGTTTATTTTTTTAACATTTAACTGAACTCTTGTTTCAATAGTGCATCTATGGTCTGACTTTCAGGCTTGTTTTACCCAGAATAAGTATTGTGCCCCATACACACACACATACACACACCGTGCTGTAACAATAGCTGAAAAGCCATCACTTTTTCAGAATCATTAAAAAAATAAACTTTCATTAATGATAATCATTCAGTTTTGTACTACAAATAAAAATATAAAAAATTAAACCCTCCCCATTTTTCTATGGAATACTTATGTAATTGTATGAATTGTTTTGTTTTAGATTCGTCTGTTTGAACAACGCCTGGCTGTGATTGAAAAAGAAAAAGTGCGTGGAGTTGTGCCCACTGCGAATGAAACTTCATTATAGCAGGAAGGAACGAATACGAAAGAATGAAGGAAGGAATGAATGAAAGAAGCAGGTGTTTCTGAAGCTGCTGTTGCCCGTTCTTACCAAAGTTATTAAAAAGAAATCAAAAAAACGGTGGCGTGCACGATTGTCGTTGTTACCAAAAACAAACCTGCAAATTTTGTGATACTTTTCCTGAAGGAGATTGAACAACAACAATGACGAGTAACGTGAAAACGTTACCCTGTCAGTTGGACAATTCTGTATAAATTTGTAATAAATGTTTATAATATTGATTTGAAAATGTTGTCTGAAGGTTATTATCAATATTCTGTTGATTTCTTTTGGGCAATCGGGATGTTGAAAATGGCCTAAACACCCGTAGCATATACATCCATCAGAAGGCATACATCAATCCAATACACAATGCGGGCCTACGTTTTTCTTTATTGGCCACCCCACGACAGCAAATATGACACAAGGTCATTTTAGGGTGAGGTCTTGCACATGAATGTGCATGCAGAGAGGGGAGGGGGGTCCCCCAGTACCTGTGACAAATGTCATGCAGACCTATTCTGAGCATGCGACAAACACCCCAGGCGGGCCGTGTTTCTCCGAACTTCAAAGCCATGAAGGTTTTGAAGAACAGATACTACACTTGTTCTTAGTCAAAAGGCCGGAAAAGAACATAGCACGGGGCAATGTTGATTAGAATTTTGAAATTTTTATAACGTCGAGAACACTAAAACTGAAAGTATTTTTCATAGTTTTTGTTTTTTTTTCAAGTTACTTAATACAAATATACTGATCACTGGTAGAGTGCTCGCCTTCAGTTCGGTAGGCCATGGTTCAATCCACCACTGCATCATGCCAAACACTTTAAAAATGGTACTCAATGCCTTTCCTCTAAGCACAAGGGGTAGGATTGAGGAACCTTACGGCCAAATCATGTTGAATACACCAGTTCTTGTAAGATCACCAAAGTTAAGCAACGTCGAGCCTGGTCAGTACCTAGAGCTAGATGGGTGACCATTGAGGAAATACCAGGTGCCATAAGTAGAACAAAGCATTGATAGGCCTGGCAAGCTGGTGCACGCAGGCAACTGTTAATGAGACCGGACACCCTCAATGAGGATATAAGCAGAGAATGATAATACATGATGACTTCATTGATGCAAAAGGGAATTATTTTATATGGCTCTGTAAGTAACCACAAATCCTCAGGCATAATTAATATCAGATGACGTCGGAAGCAACCAAAGAATTACAAAACATGTTAACTGATCTAAATAGGTAAAGTAAAAAAGTAGGCTTAAAGATGAACAGAACAAAGACAAAAGTAATGTTCAACGATAAAGTCCCCAAAAAGATAGAGGCTTTAGAAGAGGTTGATGAATACATCTACCTAGGACAGATAATAAAGCTAGAAAAAGACCATGACTGCAAAATAAAACAACGCATAATGATAGGTTGGAAAGTATTTGGCATGAATAGAGACATTCTGAAGAGCACCTTGCGAATGTGCTAAAAGCGTAAAGTATGCAATGGATGCATAATACCAGCCATGACTTACGGATGTGAAACATGGGAATTAACAAAACGAGCTGAAAATCAACTTGGAATAGCACAGAGAGCCATGGAAAGAGCAATGCTAGGGATAACTCTAAGAGATAGAAAAAGATCAATATGGATCAGAGGGGGTACTAGAGTGAAGGATATTATACAACTAATTAAGCAGCACAATTGGAGATGGGCTGGTCACCTAGCAAGAAGAGATGATCAATAGATGGGGGAAATGACTAATCGATTGGTGCCCATGGGAAAGAAAACGCAGTAGGAAAAGACCAGATACAAGATGGAGGTACAGGATAGAAAAGTTTGCCGGTAAGATGTAACAGAGATTAGCACAATCTACGTCGTCATGGAAGGAGATGTGAAAGGCTGATGATGATATTTAACAAAAAAAAATTATGCATTTTGGTTGAAAGCAAAGAAGTAAAAATAGAAGTTATAACAAATGTTAAAACAGCTCTGATTAGTCACTCAATAGAAATTGTCACATTACCAACCTCTTTTTGGCAGCATGCTGTGTTGGGGGTGATAAATGAATAAGTTACTTTTTACGCTGGCCAGTGATCATTAAAAAAGATCTGAATTTTCAACAAAAAAAAAAAACAAGCCTGGTATAAAATAAGGGATCACTTTAGCATAAATTTGCAAATTACCCCACCCCACCTATTTCAAGGGGGAATTTAAAAAAAAAAAAAGAAAAGATTTTTCTAGACATAAGGAGTAAATGTTTCAATTTTCAGCCCTCTAGCTCCATTGCTGTGGCCTGTACGTGTGATTACATACATAGGCAGCCGGACCAGCTTAAAAACTGAAGAAACCCATGTTGGCAGTTTTGGTTGATGGTTTCTAACTTGTTTTTCAAAACACACACACACTTTTAACGATAGATCTTGTGATAAATGTCTTTGTTTCTCGAGCTTCTTACTGTGACAATGAATCAGTGATTCAAGACAATTCATAGATTAGCCATGTTAAGACAAAAGGCTAGGGGAGACAACCCTAGACAATCCGCAGTGGTAGAGCTGTGATAGACAGACATCGAAAGTCAGATGATCCAACACTCTCCTACAACTCTGCACAACATCTGGTCTTCGAGTTTTCTTGTGTCATCAGACTCTGACTGAGCCAAGATATTGCTGCTGGTGGTCTGTGCAGCACCTCCAGCACAGGTGTCCTCTTTTTCATAAGAGGAATAGAGGACGCCCCCATAGATGGAGATGAAGGTAGTGAAAGCAATGATTGATTTTCGTCACACAGAAAAAAAACCCAGCAAAATAATGAAATTACGAGAGAAGTCGGTCATTAATTTTGACTATTTACCTTCATCTCAATTTTTTAGTTGTTTTTATCACAACAACTCGGGCCATTGAGTTGTGCAGAAAACATCTAAAAATTGAGATGAAGGTAAAACGTAGTCAAAAATTGATACAATACTTCATCTAATAATCAAGCAGATGCACAACTAAACAGTTGCGTACCCAAGCACAAAGCAACAAAAAGATTTGTTTTTATAAAATCTAAAGTACCGTAATTCTGTCAAACATGAAAAATTTTGTACTGAAATCTGAACAAATATGGAGGGCACGTCGTGCAATACTCGAAGGTTCACTAAAAAAGTTTTTATACGTTAATAAAATTCAGCTCATTTGAGGACAGAGAATTATATAAATATATGATAATTATAATGACATTTATTAGTTGAGAACTTATATTTGCCCGGTGCTGGTGTGAATGACTGCTAAATGAGCAGCCTAATTTTAACAGCTATTAGAAAAAAGATACTCAGAAAAGCAATGTTATACACTGAAATTTCTAGTGTATTTAACTCAATGATCCCCAACTACTTTCCACAGCAACGGTTTGGGGGTAATTTAAAAGTAGTACCGTTAACTTGCCATGGCACCCTAGCAGTAATTGTGTTATACACAAAGAAATACAGTACTTAAAAATATGCGTCCTGTCTGAATTTGGTGGAGAAGAAAAAGAATTAGCAAAACGGACCAGGATTCAAACGTAAGTTTCATTACCCAATGCTTTGCACTTGATAATAAAATAGAAATAAGTCAGTTGATAAGAAAGAAAGTCCTGAAAATATAAAGACGAGACTTGAAGACCATGCAAAAAAGAAAATCTTGAAAATATAAAGACGAGACTTGAAGACCATGTAAAAAAATAAAAGTGCCTTTATTAAGTGTGCATACATCTAATGGCAAGTCAGTTTGATGAGTTTTCAGGGTTTTTTTGTCATAAACTGTCTGACTTCTGTGCTGTAAATCATTGAATGGGTCAAGCTTGAACAAATAACTCAACCCTAAGGGTCGTATTATCTACAGAGAGAGAAAAGGAAAAAAAAAAATCTAACAGCATCACCTTTTGGTGTTGGCAGGTACAACTTGTAGATTTATTTACGTAATAATTGATTGAAGCCGTTAGTTTATTGCAACAGATTTGTGTTTTTATTTCCTGCACATAAATACTGAGTAAAAAGCCAGAAAACTTGCCCAGAGCAGCAAGTGTGGCAAATGCAATTCAATATCACTTAAGACTAACAATAAAGATTTTTTTTTTTAAATCTAAAATTAATATTCGTATTGAATTAATTTTGGAGGTAATCCTTGGTGTGAAGAGCTCAAATTTCGATTGGCTATAAAAATGGCTATTTCCATTAAGTTTGGCTATAAAAATGGCTATTTCCATTAACTTTGGCTGTAAAAATGTTTCCAGTTTTTATATTAGACTCAATCTAAACCCAGCAGACGACATATTGGGATTTTTTTGTTTTTGACGACATATTGGGATTTTTTGTTTGGGGTTATGATTAGAGTCATGACTGCTTGGTAACATTAGGTTAGTGTGTGGGGGAGGGGGGGCTAGGGTACCAACTTCTTTTACATAAAATTTAATTTTAAGCGAAGCAAAAAGTGTTGCATAAAGAAAAAAACAATTTATTATATTTTCAGTCAATGGAGAAACAATGTAATGACTTAGTTTCTCTTTTTTTTTATAACAAAACATTTAATTTTAAGAAGCAAACTATCACCCCCCCCCTAAATAAAAACAAACAATATATCATCTGATGGACTTAGATTGAGTCCTAATGTAAAAACCAGAAATAACCATTTTTATAGCCAAAGTTAACCAGAAATAGCCAACCAGAAATAGCCAATCTTAAATTTGGGCTCTTCAAACCAAATAATTACCTAATTTTCACTACTAATTTATCTTCATCTTAATTTTTAAGTTGTTTTTATCACAACTTCAACTCGACCGTCACTTCTACGGCCGTGAGCAAATAGCTTGGATCAGAAAAAAAGAGTACGCTTTCGTTGAGATTCGAACTCACATCCCTCTTTCCAGAGGGAAGCCTGGTTTACATGTAATCTCACCGGGAGCTTACTCTTTATTTCCGATCTGCACGGTTTGCTGTCGTGGAAATGACAGCCCAAGTTGACTCGTGATGAAAACAACTAAAAATTAAGATGAAGGTAAAAAGTAGTGAAAATGAATTCAATGGGTTACAAAACTTCTTATAATAAAAATAAATTTAGGCAACTCTGGCAATAACGCATCAGCCCCTCCGGCCATTTTGGAATTGGCAATTTTTCATTCGACCCTTTTGAATGGCGGAAAGTGGATAGATTTTTACCGTTGTTCAAAAATAAAGTTTTTTAGCAATCGTTTTTTAAATAGAAATAAACAATATAACTCTAACACTAAATCTAGCTACTAACACTGACCCTTAAAAAAATTATTTTTTAATTAAAAATCATTAAATAAAAAATTATTTCAAAGATTCAAAAAGATTATTTTTTTTAAAAATAAACAGCTAATGATACTTACAGCCATTCAAAAATGTCTACTTTTAAACATTCAAAAATTCCTGAATCCAAAATGGCTGGAGGCTGATGCACTATTGCAAGAATTGCCTGAAATTTATTTTTCTTTTGACAAATGTAAACTATTCAAGAAAAATGAACACCTTTTTTTAAAACCATTCACCAAAGCTGTAAAATAGTTCATGGTTCTACAGCAAAACACGTCATTTCAGTTGATTCAAACGGAAATTAATCAAACGATTTTGGCATATACAGTATTTCCCCCGGTTGATAAGACGCCTTTTTTCCCCCCTGAAAAATGCCCTTAGAAATCACCCTGCGTCTTAGCACTCAAAGGTCAAGTTGTAGGGGAGGAATTTTCCAACCCTCAAACCCCAAGCACTCACAGACATATAATATAAGCCTTATTTATTATATAGGGTGTGTCACCACTTGTAGCATCTTATCAGCTGGGAAATACAGTAATTTCATTCTCATTCAGTGCCCACAAACAATTTCCATTAAACCCTAAGAACCGACTGTGACACTGGTGTCACATACAATTTAATTGATCTGCACAATCTCTTATATAATATTATATTTTATCCTTGATTTTAACTCATGAAGTGTACTAAGTGACATCTACTGAACACCTTTGGTGCAGTCATGTGACTGTGTGTCAATTTTCCTACCCAGAATCCCGCATAATGTTCCTTCAAGTAGAAATGGGTCCGGGTTCTTAGGGGTTAATTTGAAAACTCGGGGACAATTTATTTAGAAAAAAAATTTCTCATACCTAAAATGAGTTTTATTCTAAAATTAAACTATTAAAAAGTAATTCTATAATAATGCCTCAAAGTTATGGAGAATTTATCCAAATGAAACAATGTTTAGTCACTAGAAGCTAAAACATTTGAGTGGGTTAAGATTTTCATTTTAACCAAGTGAAACATTTTAGTTGTTCGGTTTTTGTATTTTTTGCAAAATCTCATTTTACTGAACATTCCTACGTGGAAAAAGAAATAATAGAGAAGTGGTTACTGGAAAGGTTGCAAGATTAAAATTATGAATTTGAACAAAGATTTGTCCAGATGAATTATTAAACTAAAGCTGACTTAATCAAATTCATCTAACAGCCATGAAAACAGGCAAGAAATTTACTTTCAAAGAATACAAAAGTGGCCAAGCAGTTAGCAGCACAGAAAACAGAATCGGCGTGCAGAGTTCAAACTCTAGCTGAGACAATCTGCATTCACTTTGCACTTATGCCCTTGGGGAAAGTATGAATCCATCTCTCACCCCACCCAGCTATGGGTAAAAATGTAAAACCAGTAAAAGTCCAAACCCTCAACCAGTGTATGTTTACACATTTTGTTTGCTGATAACAGCTCAGTTTCTTACCTGAAAGTTAATTAAACTCTTCTTTAAGAAAGAATAAATGAGTGGCCAAAGAAGTATTGTTTAAAAGTTGATATTTTCATTATTTTTAGAGCTACAATGCTCAGTTTTATTTTGAAGCTTGAACACTATGAATCATAATGCAGAGGGTTCAAGCTTCAAAATATAAAAAAGTTGAGCATCACAGCTCTAAAAATAAGGAAAATATCAACTTTTTAAAAATGGTGCATTGGGCACTTATCATACACAGCCACTCAAATGTTCTATTCTTTTTATTCTTTCTGATGGGAGGGTTTAATTAATTTTCAGGTAAGAAACAGAGCAGCTATTAACAAACGGAATGCATATACATTTTTCTGAGACACCCTGTATTGCCTCCCTTCTTTTCAGGGAGGGGCAGGGTTTTGACTCTAAGAATGAAATCAAATGAATGGGGGTTCTGGAGAGGAAAAGCCTCCCATTCTGTCATCAGTTCATTTTCTCAAACAAAAAGGTTCATTTACTTTTATTTTCATCTTTGTTCATCTCTTAAATTCATGAACCGCTTGAAACCGCTCCTAAACACAATGAATAGAATTTTTATAAAATGGAACCCTTTCAAAAGAAGTTATTTCCCTTCAAATTTTAATTTTTTTATATGAATTTAAGAGTTGATGCAGAAAATCAAAGAATTTTGCAAGAATAAAAGGTTTTTGTAAAAACAACTTTAAGAACGGAATTTGAAAGTTAGAAATTAATCAGCATATTCTTATTTTAAGAAACAAAAATTGATGCATTTCTCAGTAAATAAATGAAGGGAGAATGAAATTTTAAATATTCAATTGGACAAATCAAATGAATTTGAAGTGGAAAAAAAAGCAAAGGATTTATAAGTGTTGGTCATTTTTGGTAAAAATCCACCAGGTTTTGCTACATTGGGGAGGAACAATGGTTGCTTAGTATTTTTAGTCAAAGACTGGTGAATTGTAACCAATGAAAATGTAATAGTTTTGGGGGTTGGTTTTTTGTTTTTTTCTCCCCAACTAATTTCAATCAGTGGTGGTTTCTCCTTCACTGGGAAAAAAACAAAAAACCTTTAACAGTTTTTAACATTAAATTAAGAAAATTCATTGTCTGTATTTTGGTTGACTATTTTCTTCATCTTTGTTGTTTATTTTTAGACGCTAACATTGTTTGCCATCACTGACTGACAGACATACTGAAATGTGAGTTACGTCCCTTGCTGGAGTTGCCGACCTAGATATTTTTGTTTGTGTCTAGATGTCAGACATTGCTATTTAGATCATTTTTTATGAAATAAATGTTGAAGATTAAAGTCACATTTAATTTATTAATAATATGTAGTATATCCGCTAGATTGTAGATAGAAATATCTAGATTCTCCACATACATACACATATATATATTGTTTAAGAAAAAAGTGAAAAAAGAATAGCCAAGCTTTTGATTTATGGCATAGATGTTTTTATTTTTTGTCATAGGTGTTTTGACATAAAAATAATAATTATTATTAGCCTTTGTGTCTTTTCAAAAGGCACTGAAAGTTTCTGCTATGGTTAACCAGGATATAGCTGTGACCCCAACCAATGGAATGCATCCCTCAAACACAGATATCAAAACACAGATATCAAATCACAGACAGTACATTATGATGACCAACCTAGGATACTGGGGTGGAGCTACCCGAATACACTCTATAAAAAAGCTTAGTATAGCAAAAACTTTCAGTTTCTTTTGAAAAAAATACAAGTTAAAACCAGTATAGGCTAATAATAATTATTATTGTGTGCAGAATCTAGATGTTTTAAGATGTTTTTTGACTCAATTTTAGATGTAAATTTGAAAATAAAGTTGGCAACACTACTGATCTTCACACAAGAAAAGAATTAGCGTATCTATGGTCTGACTTTAAGGCTCGTTTCACAACATTACGGCCTTCCTTGGGTGTGGTGTTTTAACAAACCACACCTGAGGAAGGCTGGAGTGTACACGGCCGAAACAGGAAAAAAGCAACAAAGATGAGGAAAATAGTTCAACTAAACCCCCTAGAAATGAGTAAAACACCCTGTCTAACATAATTCAGACAAAAATTCAGAAATTCCCAGATTGTAAAAAGTTTTTAAAAAAACAAAACCACATGACAAAAATCGTAGTTTTGGTCCCTCATCACGGAGCATTAACGATAGGAAGATACAGTGACTTGCCAGAAGAAAATCTGATTGTTCATTTAGATTTTGAATTTAGGCTGATCATCAGGACTGCAATTGAGAAAAAAATTGGTTCATGGATGATGGAAAGAGGAGATATGCAAAAAGGATTCGGGTCCCATTTGAAGAATATGTCCACTGGATCCAAAAATTGAGAGAGAAAAAACCCAAAAATTTTACCCTCAGTTTTTGCCTTGAATAATTGAAAATGTTTTGAATGAAAAGAAATCCAGAATACAGAAAAATGGAAAAGTAGAAATATCAACCTTTTTTTTTTCAATAAAGAATTTTTAATATGACCTTCTCGTGCTGTCAATTAGACAACAACCTGGGGGTCCAATGCTGGGATCCCACATTTTGGGTTCCCAACCAGGGGATCCAATGCTGGGATCCCAACATGGGGGGGGTGTAAAATTTTGGCATCCCAACCTAGGGGGAGCCAATGCTGGAATCCCACATTTGGGGATCCCAACCTGGGGGGAGCCAATGCTGGGATCCCTGTTCAAATGGTGAGATCCCCTTGATAAGAAGGTCAGAGGTCAAAAAGGAATACATAAATTCCTTCATTGCCAAACTTTGAACAAGAAATTTTTTTTAAAAAGAAAAATTTCTTTTCTTCTTTTTTTTCAGGGGGACAAATGAATAGTTGTTCCTTTCCATGCCAATAAACAAATTTTTTTACAAGAAAAAAAAAAGAAGAAATGGGTGACAATCCCGCTACTCATGTTCATTCCTTCCTCAAAGTCAATTAAGAATTCATACCCCTTGTTCCTCAGCAGAGGTGGGGGAAGAGGTCAGGATAAGAAAACAGTAGACCAGCCTCTGATCACCAGAATTATAAGATCTGCTTTTACTAAGAAATTGTGTCTGCAGTTAATTTGAAGGCACTTATGTCCATTGGTCTTATATCTACACTCGACGACTGTATTGCTGTTTTATTTTCGTAGAGTAGCGACAAAGACGCAGCACGTATATCCACAAATTTGATATCTTTAAACATGGAGCCAATTGATACCTGCAATAAAAACAAAAATATATCAAGAAAAATGTATATATATATCATGTAAAAATGTATATATATGTATCAGAGGTAGAGGTAATTTGACAATGTGGAAATGAAAGATTGAGAAAAGCGTGTTACGTCTCAAAGATATTTATTATCATTAAGATAAGCCTTGATGCATTTCACAGAGTTTAATTCGGCATCTTCAGAAGATCTTTTGCAGTGCAGAAAACTCACGTGTGTGCAGTCCGACTCCTCACATGTTTGTGTGAAATGTATAATGAGTTGAGAAAAAACATGGATTGATGGTTGTAGGAGAGGTGGGGGAGGGGTGATAATCCCTGGGTGGTTAGTCAAACATGAGTCGGATTCTGGTTTTCTCAATCTTTCATTTCCACATTTTTATATTATATATATGTAAGGTAATCTGACAATGTGTATATATAGTCTGTGGAAACTTTTTGTTTTCTCGTAACTGTTTATTTCTCGTAACTGTTTATTTCTCTTAACTGTTTACACATTTCTAAAAACACCCCATAGTGTATGACAAATCTCCCACTCGGCCTTCCCCATTCCGAAAAAAACCACTGCCATCCTGCTTGCAATACACCTGCCCCGATCCCCCCTCACCAATGCACTGTCCATATATGTATGTTAAAAAAAAAATATATAATTTTTGTTTTGTTATATATATATATAAAAATTCAAGTTATACAAAAATCTTACCTTGTTATTGCCTTTATTTTTTTTCAAACTTAGCATTAAAGTTAATTTGAGGAAGTTGGGAAACTTCACAGAAGAATTGCTATTCATTTTGTGACTAGTTTATCTTTCATTTTATTATTGTTGCTTTTTTTGCTTTTTTTAAATTCTCACAATGCTCAGGTCATTTTTGTAAAACAGATAAGGATGTCCTCACCAAAAGAGAGGATATAATTCCCCCGTTGCTCACACACGAAAGATGTTCATTAGTTTCAGAGTTATTCAAAAAGCCTGACAAACAATTCAGTTTGGGTCATTTAAAAAAGAATCTAAATGAATCTTCAAAACACATGTTATCAAATGGTGGAAATCGCATGCTTCTATTTTAATAGTTTCCAAGATATGGAGCAGTTCTATGACCAATATATGCACTTGATAAATTGCAAGTAAATGAAAAGGGTATCAAAATTCTCATGTAACAAAACAACAAAAAGTATCTTTTTTTTTGTACTTCTAAAAACTTTTTCATTTTTTCCCCTCAATCAACCGACAAATGAAAAGAAAAGAAACCAATCTGCTTACTTTTCCATCACCAACGCTGCAGAGGAGCCCTCGATTGGGGTAATCACAGTCATATGAGAATCTATGTAAGATGAGGGCCGCACTGTTTCGGGGGACAAATTTGAGCTTGGGGTCATCATCTTTGTTCTGCAAGGTTCTTAGGTTGAGCAAGTGTACATCACAGGTAAGCTCAGAGTTCAGAGCAGAAAACACAGGTAGTGTCTCGACGTCGTGGCTGAAGGAATTTTTCGGGGCAACATAGAACGGATGAAGAAGATGGAGCGATGCAAGATGTGATTGCAGTGACAAGTGCTTGACTTCAATTGACTTATCAAACTGAAAAATGAAATACAAATATTATAGCAAATTTCCTTGTAGTTAATAATAATAATACAGGTCTGGTTAGTCACTCAATAGAAACCGTCATATGACCAACCTTTTTTGGCAGCATGCAGTGTTCGGGGTGATTAATTCAAAAATTGGGATAAAAGGTGATCACTAAAAAGTCCAAATTTTCAAAAAATCAAGAGTGAATACAAAAAGGGTCTCTAGATTAAGTTCTTTTAATCTTTCAGTGTAGGATATATTTCCCAGCTATGAAATGGTCTTGGTGGCTCTCCTCTGAACTCTCTCTCTATGGCTCTAAGTTGTACTTCAGGTAAGGAGACCATATGCAGGAAGCAAACTCCAGATGGGGACCCATCCTTTGTCAACTTAGGGAAATACACTCTTAAATTCATGAACCGCTTGAAACCGCTCCTAAACACAGTAGAACTCTTCAATGATTAGAATTTTAAAAAAACAAAAAAACTGAATTGAAATTTTTTTTAAATTACCTAAAAGGGCAAGGAAAGTAACTTTGATCCGAAGTTATTCCTCTTGATTTAAGATTTTATGATTTTT
>VCCN01005113.1:1679136-1691550 GCA_006491835.1 Architeuthis dux | reverse complement strand
TTGCGTACACGACACGCAGAGTTTTTGTAAAAGCTAACAGGAAAAAAACCTAAATGACGTAAACTTAAGAATTTTTGATAAATTGCAGATTTTGAAAGATTCAATAAATCTAAATAAACATTTTTTTTCTCTCAAAGAAAGAAAGGTCTGGATTCCGCCCAACAGTTTTGGGTGAGGTATGCTCGTACACTGTATGCGCATACTGTACGAGTCGTACAGTATTCTGATCTAGGAGGAGCATTACCGTTTTCATTCTTTTCCACCCTAATCACACAGCTTAAAGAGTACACAATTAACTGCTGTGTGCACAGGGAAATTTGTCCTAATGAAGAGATTTCCACACCCATCACACATACCAGGAATCGAACCCGGACCTTCTGCGTGTGAGGCAGACGTGCTAACCATTACTACAGTACACCATCCGAGAGGAAAAAGAAATTCCCAAATCATGCTGATTCGCCCGCATTATTTGGAGAAAGAGGAAACAACATATTCAACCCTGAAATGTAATCAATACATTGTTATTTGTTGACAATAAAGACGACTGACTTTAAAAAATTTTAAATAAAAAAACCTGTTGTTGGCGATGTTTGATTGGACGTCGATATATGAGAACGGCCATTCTAAATGGATTAAAGTGGCTAAAATGTTCAATGACTGGCTTTAAAAATGGCTAAAATTGGCTAATTTCATTTCCAGGTTGAGGTAACTGTATACGCTCCAAAATCTCATACCGTACAAAGGCTCAGAAAAGTATAAATATACAACGTATTGATCAGATATTAACAAAACAATGAAAATAAAACCGTTGTTGAAATAACATTATATCTAGCCTAGCCAATTTTAAAGCCATTCATTAACATATATAGCTACTTTTAGCCATTCAAAATGGCCGTTCTCTTACGGACGTCAAACCAAAGATTGCCCGTGTTTTGTTCATGCATCATTTGTCACCTGGAATTGAAGAAAGAAAACAGCGTGGGAATGCAGGCGATTTTAATGGATATTTCAAATTGTTGCGTTGATTGAGGACCGGACCGCTATACCTCTGTCAACGATGTACATCAATTCAATCGAACAAAAAAAAGGTTCCTGGCAGTGGATCTGCCCCAAAATTCAATCACTTCTTCCTTGACCTTAGCCCATGGCCCCAGTGGCGTAGCAAGAGGGGGTGACGGAGGGCAATCGCCTCCGGGCGCAAGTGTAAAGGTGCGCAAAGTCTACAATATATTTAAAAAAGAATCCCGGAATAAAAGTCACAATGTAGCGTTACCCTGAGCTACTTAAAAAAACGTAATAGGAAGAAGGAAAGTCACAACTTTGATTTTCTGAGTAGAAAAAGATTTGTTTAATAGAATAAGTAATATTTTAATTCAATTAATACTAATTAAATGTTATAGTGTGACTTTATTTTAGGCCTATGTAAGGAGGTATTTAATTCTCTGCATGGCCCATCCTTCCACAAAATTGCATCGAAATTCATTGAGAACTTTTGGAGATATCTTGTGGAAAGACAGAGGGAAGACACAGGGTAAATACCGCTTCAACTTCGTTAGCAGAGAGGTAATACTTCCTCTAAAAGTGTGGCCTTTGTTGAGATAAATCACTTTTTATTAACAAGAACATTTATGAAAATCTTTGTTATGGTTAGGCATATGAATAAAATAAATATTGCCAACCTAAGAAGGCTTAAACAAGACATGCAATAAATTAAGTAAGTATAAACTCGAGAGTTATTTTAAATTTTTATGACTACTTTTTTTACTTTCATCTTAATTTTATTAGTTGCTTTCTTAGAAAAGTTGCGATAGAAAGTTTCTATCGCAACTTTTTGCTCAGAACTCCGACAGTGAGCAAATAGCGTTGATCGGAAAATAAAGAATAAACCCCAGGTGAGACTCGAACCCACATTCCCTAGCCAAGCCAAGTGGACTTCTGAACTTAAAAAAAAAAAAAAAGAAAAGATTTTTAAAGTAGCTTTCCAACAAGAAATAAAATATTTCGCCTAATTAACTTTTCCAACTAACTAGTGTCCAACTCACGAATAATGTAGACAGGTAAACAAACAAAAAACTGCAAGCACAAAGTTGTTGTAGCCTAGTTATTTTAAAGGAGAAAAAAAACAAAGTGCGTCATTGGTGCGTGGATCTGGAAAGTCACACCGACACACAGACATGGGCGCCCGTCCGCAACCAATTTGCCAGTGGGTACAAAAGGATATATTCCCGGGGTGGGGACACAAAAGGATATATTCGGCGAAGGGTTACCCTTTATTTCTGATTGTGCTATTATTAGGGTGATCAGGTCAACATTTATCATGGGTCGTAGGACCCCAATTAATGCATTTTCTGAAAGGACACGGACTGAGGATCAGAAAACTTTGTTTTTTCTTAATAGCCCAAGCCAAAGGAATCAAAAGTTATACAAAAATTTTGTTTTTAGTAATAAAAATAAAAATTAAAATAATTTACAAATTCTGGAATTTTTATTCTTCAGGGATGTCTTTTTGAGTAGATGACTTATATTACTTTATTATTGTAAATGAGTAGAGTAAATGAGTTGTAGTACTTTTCCGGGGGATGCACTCCCCATGCACCCCCCTTACGGTACGGACACAGATATTCAACATTACTCACTACAGCTGTCTGATATTAGAAATTCATTCATTTTTAGGTAACACTATTGTGGTTCTTTATTACTTGGTGGCCTGATGCTTCTTATAAGTTTTTTTTTTTTATCAAGTAGTAAATACACCTTTCTGGGGAACCCCGAATATTTCAAGAGGAGGGTTATCTGGGGTAAATGTCAAGGTTTTTTGGTTAAATTCATGGTTCACCGGCTATGGGTCATGTGTTGCAAGCAAATTTAAAGGTTTGTAAACTTTTCACGGTACAATGTAGGAAGGTGGTCCCGATTGTAATGTTTCGCTCACTCGATGTTAAAAACGGCGCACAAAAAACAATTTATTTCATTCATTCATTCAAAGCAATAACAATATAATTTATGTATTTACTTCAGTTTTACTTTCATGAATTATTTCTTGTTATTGGAGAGCTTGTTTAACTTCGAGTGTGCGAGTGTTGTAATAGTAGTTGTGTGTGAAACTTTACAATCGGAACTAGTAACCACCTTCCCTTTTGTGCCTAGACACCTTGGGAAAACACGAATATTTCGGCGCGGGGGCGGGGGTATCTGAGGTCCACAAGGTTTTCCCTCTGGTTAAAGGCCCATAGTTCAGAAATGTGTTGATATTTTGTGTTGCAAGAGAAAGTTTAAAAGTTTAACAACCTCTCATTACAGAATATTGCTTGGGAAATAAACAAAATATAGGAGAAAGGCGGTCCCGATTGTGAATTGCAAAGTTTCACACCTTCGTACACTCGATGTTAAAAACGGCGTACAAAAAAAAAATAATTTAACAATTTTATGTATTCCAAGCAATGACAAATGTTATTTAACGAGATGAAAATCAACTTAGACTAGCACAGAGAGCCATGGAAAGAGCAATGCTAGGGATAACTAAGAAATAGAAAAATATCAACATGGATCAGAGAGAGGACTAGAGTGAAGGATATTATACAAATAATTAAGCAACAAAAATGGAGATGGGCTGCCCACCTAGCAAGGAGAGATGACAATAGATAGGGAAAAAGACTAACTGACCGGTGCCCATGGGACAGTAAACGCAGTAGAAAAAGACCAGATACAAGATGGAGAGATAGTAAAGTTTGCCGGTAAGACGTGGCAGAGGTTAGCACAACCTAGGTCGTCATGGGAGAAGATGGGAAAAGCCTTTGTCCAGCAGCGGACCTATAACGGCTGATGATAATGATGATGATACCTTGATTAGTGCGGTTAATTCGTTACCAACATTCTCCGTACAGTTAAAAACCGCACTGTTCAAGATCTTATTTTAATTTTTTTTTTAAAACACGTTAAATTATAATAAGACTTATTATAATTTAACGTGTTTTTGTTTTCCAGCTTATACTTAGTTACATTAATTTGCACAGCAATACCATAACCGCACTACCTCAAAACCGCAATATTCAATGTATTCAGTGTTTACTTCCGTTTTGTTTTTTAATTTCATGAATTCTTATTTCTACTCATTTGTGCGCCGCTTTCAACATCGAGTGGGCGAGGGTGTGAAACTTTACAATTTACAATCGGAACATCTCCCTATATATTTTTACCCAATATTGCTTTTAAAAACAACACTACTTACCAACATTTTGTTGACAAAAATTAACTTTGATCCTTTCGTATTCTTCTGGTATTGTTGATAATGCACATGCAGAAAAAAGCCGATCAGAAAAGTTGAAAAACTGCCCGTGATAATGACAAGGAAAAAATAATCTTTCTTCATTTTTGAGTTCAGTAAAGTTCCTAATAACGCTAACCATTTTAACAAGTGATCGCCGAGCTGTGCAGTGTAGGTATTACATACATACACTGGGATGGTCCACACCCAGTTTATACACAAGAAGATCCCCACCCCCAATCACTTTTGAATGTTTGTACAATGTTCAAGCAATGGATTTTCTTCTTTTCTTATTAATAGGGACCCTCGTCTTTCATCAAGAAGACATCTCGCACAACAACACAGCTGGTCGGTGTCACATCAGTAAATAGAACGTTGGGTCACCTTATCATTTAAGAAATGTACAGACAGGAAACAGTAAAATATATTTGAGACATCGAGGAGGATGACATGGCTATTTTAGTAGACGTGTACCTTTACTACTTACTTGGGTTTAAAGCGTTTCTTACTTATCTCAAATGTCCCCATTCAACTCTCTGCTTTTGTCCTCTCAACAGCCAGCAATAGCTTGACGGATTTAGTTGTCAATTGAGTCGAAAGAATGTGTATTCATTTCACGCACATATATAAACAAGTATGGTCGCAACTGACCACGTTAGTTTCATTGCTTCTCACAGCTTGTCAAGCCAGCAAGCTGCGAAACGAACGTTGTCAGCCTCGACCATATTTGTTTATATATGGAATATTAGCTCCAAATGATAGTATATATATGTGTGTGAGAGTGAGTGAGAGAGGGGGAAGGGTTGGGTAGAATCCGCAATAAAGTTTGTGAAAAAAGAAAAGCCAAGCTTTTGATTTATGGCATAGATGTTTTTATTTTTTGTCATAGGTGTTTTGACATAAAAATAATTATTTGCCGGTTTGAACCTGTGTTTTTTCAAAAGGTATTGAAAGTTTCTGCTAAGCTTTTTTATAGTGTGTATTCGAATACCTCGTCCAGTGTCCTTGGTTGATCATCATAATGTACTGTCCGTAATTTGATATCTGTGTTTGAAGGATTTATTCCCTTGGTCGGGGTCACATCTTTATTTTAAAGTGTAGGACTCCCATGGGGGATTATTGTTTTGGCCAGGTGGTAAAAAGATACACAAAAATGTCTTCATCAATTTTCTTTATAGCATTTTATGGCTTTTATTGTTTTGTTATGTTTACACGTTTATTAAAGTTTCATGAGAAAGACTTTTCCCCGTTATATTCATATGTAGTAAGGTACGTTTGTAAATGTGGTACGACTCATCAAAACAACTTTTCATCGACTTTTTTTCTTTTTTAATTTTTTTATTTAATGGCGGTTCGACAAAAAGTCCGATTTCGACAAAAAGTTCGATAAAAAGTTGGTCTGATAAAAACAAGTCGTAGTATGGTTCGTTTGTATAATCACATTGAATTGATTGGATGAATAGAACGGATTTTTTTCTGACTTATCATTTAATCATTTTAATTGTTTCAATTAAATTAGTGCATTTATCTTTCGATAATCTTTAATATAAATTATTGTCAAACTCCAGGACAAAGTCAGAGTTGACTTTACATTTCCCATGTAACAAGAACAATCCTCACCAAAAATAGGGGAGTAAACCGACATAAAATCAGCATTTCACTATCGAGATTTGAACTCGTGATCAGGTGATTTTTAGCCCGGTGTGCTAAACTGACAAGTCTTACATACCTCCAAAATTTATAGTAGAATTACGCAAGGAAGTAGAAGTAGAGGCAGAGTTTGACCCTGGAGCAGCCAGGCTTGTTTACCAATGTACTTATGAAAAATAGACTAATTTTAAGGATAATACTATTTATGGTATTATAAACATTGGTCATTTAAGCAAGACAAAATGATAAGAAAAGTAAATTAATATTTCATCCAGTTATAGATTCAAAACATTTGATTTACTTTTGATGTTACAGCCAGATCACGTTGGATATACAGGTTTTTGAACGATCACCGAAGTTAAGCAACATCGAGCCTGGTCAGTAGCTTGATATGGGTGACTGTCCAGGGAATGCTGTGTGCCGTAACAGGTGGGGATCACAGAGAGCCTCCCGTGACGATCATTTAATCCTCCTAAGGAGGACACCGATCTGTACACTACACTCAATAATGCAAGCAAAAGCACCCCAACTCACCCCAACTCTTTGACTGGCCTGGTTGCGAGCGACGAGAAATCAATGATTGAGTTTGGGAATCACATCTGTCTGGTTGCCAGATTTGATTGATTGATTGATTGGTTGGTTTGTTTGTTTAGCGGCACATCAATCTTGATGGGTCATTTAATGCCGAAATGAGTTTAAAATTCCCCCCAAATCGAGTCTTGCGACTTTGGTGAAAGAAAAGGTGTCCCCAAAAAACCCATCTTATGCTTCGAGACTTTTATATAAAATAATGGCCAGCAAATAACTGAATTACACCATCTTAAAAGGAAAACAGGATTCCTACATGTGTCGACTAAAGTAAGAATAAAATATAAAGTCGGTAAAAAAATGATACATTGAAATTCAAATTGTAATAATCCTTTTTTTTTTTAATTCAAGCATCTATTTTTATACCCCAAAATATAACTGTACAAGACTAAGAGTATCTAAAAAAAAGTGATTAATTAGTATAAAATTACTGTAAAATCAGCTTTTCACACATAAGTTTATGCATAAGAGGAGGGTGGGTGAGGTTATGCAAAATGGCCAAAGAATATAAATCGATACGATTTATATTCTTTGCCCCTTTTGCATAACCTCACCCACAGCGACCCCTTGCCTTCCAGCGCCCACTTCGTGAATCATTGATGTAAAATTTGAGTTTCTCAACATCGCATTTTATTATGCAAGGGAAGTAACTCTCCGTCAGAGTTATTTCCCTTCTTGACAACAGGATACAACGTTAGTTCAATTAGAATAGAAGTAAATGTTTCAAACAAAAGTGAAGGGTATCTTTGATGAACAAGCACATAATCTGAGCCTCAGGGTTTCTGTGCATTAGGTGGAAATTGATTAATAATCACAACAATCTATAATGTCAAAGAACAGCACTGAACATTATCTGCTTTTTAAAAATATTCATTGCATGTTTCAATCGTGTAACACCTGGAAGATACGGTTTACCACAATATATATTCCATATATACAGCGAGTGCAAAAAGCATGCGATACATTTCAAAAAGTTCATATTCTAACATCCTTATACAGCTTCAAAATTGACAGAATTGGGACCAAAGATTAAAAAATACAAAAATAAAACAAATATTGAAACAAGATTGTAAATTGAAAAGTTATGTACAAAAATCAGAAATCTTTGGTCCAAATTCTGTCAATTTTGAAGATGTATTTTAAGGGTGTTAAAATAGATTTTTAAAAATATATATTATATATATATATATACACATAGCTTATATATACACACATAGCTTATATACACACAGTTATACCTTTATTAGTGTGGTTAATTTGTTCCAAAGTTTTCTGTATTGTTCAAAACCGCACTTTCAAGGTTTTATAATTTAATGTGTTTTTCTTTCTCAGCTTAGTTACATTAATTTGTACAGCAATAATCATAACCGCACTACATCAAAACCGCACTATTCAAGGTATTGATTATATATATCACACATACACTAAGTAATGACAAGGAAATTGTCTAGAACATGTGGATAATATTAATAGACAACAATATTTATAAACATTATTGTATTTTGTACTCCTGTGAACAATTGAAACATGAAAGATAGAAAGGAAAAAATAATAACACGTCGTCCTGGGGGATGGTAGAAAATATGTTAGGGATGAACAAGTATCTTCCCCGGGACACCTCCGGGACAAAAGAAATTTTTTTAAATTGCTTAAAACTGTTGCTTTAGCAAATCAGAACCTGAACTGAGGGATAAGAATATAAAGAGTGAAAAGGTATACAGTTACATACATATACACTTATATGTATCTAAATGTATACTTTTTCACTTCCCTCTCCCTCTGTACATATCGGTCTGTCTCAGAAATGACTCCTGTGAAAGCAAATGTATACTTTTTTTTATCTCCCTCTGTATATATTTGTCTGTCTCAGAAACGACCCCCTGCGAAAGCAGTGGTGGCTGCAGGGCACAGATACCTCAGTTCAAAACTTGATTGCCATTTTGGCCATTTTATGGCCAAATTAAACAAATGTTGCCTTTTTGAAAAGCGTTTGGCCATTAACTTTTTGGTTTGGCCATATTTATATATGGGACAGTTTATATTTCCTTCGGGACAGTTAAAATTGTTTTTAAGGATGGTTCCAGGACAGTGGTGAAAAAAGATAGTCGGGAGCCCTGGTAAGGTATGAAAAGGTAATCAGTGTTTTTTTTCAAATATTACAGTGCTTTAGATTTCTACCCCTAGGTATATGATTAACAAAGCAACGGGTATTTTACTAGTATAGAAGAAAAGGCACAGAGAAGATATTTTCCTCATATGTGGCAAAAAATTGATTTGATGATCATAAAAATCTAAAGATTTCGAAGCACAACTTCATGATTAAAAAGGTAAGTGTTGTAAACTTTTATAATTAAGTTATTTCATACAAGTCAAATTTTTTACATTTTCCTTATTGTAAGATTTATATTCCTCCGGAGGAAAAATACTTAAATACTAGTTAATCCCTGTGAAAATAATTAATGGATATACAAGGTTTTCCTGCTATCCAAATGTAGAGCGTTGCTATAAAAGCCTTTTGTAAGCTGAAATGGCATAAAGCGAAGATGCAATTATCCATTAATTTATATTGGAAAAAGTTTTGAGCATCCTCAAATCCCCCAAATGGTTAGGCTAGTATGTCAGGTTGTCACTGGATGTTGTGGTGGTTGGAGGGACAGGAAACTGGAGTGTAGAAGTGAGAACAGGCGGGTGTTCACTGCCTCTATAATGGTTCGCTGCAAAACAAAAGCTGAACACTTGTCACTTTTTGCCTTTTTTTCAAAAAAGTGGCATAAAGCAAACTTTTGAAAAGCGTGGACTACCTGGATTTGAATTTTATTGGATGATTTTTTAAAAAAAGGAAGAAACTGGTACAGTGGAAGTCCATTGTTTCAAATGATGGATAGTAGATATTTTTATCAGCAAACTTGTTACTTTTAAGTGGAAGAGTCCATGGTTACAGACAGAGACCCCCAAAAAATCACACTGTTTATTATACAAGTAGATTCTTGTTCTTTCTAATACTATTTTTTCAACTAATAATGTTACAGCCAAATCGCGTTGGATACACCGGTTCTCATATGATCACTAGTTAAGCAACATCGAGCCTGGTCAGTACCTAGAAGGGTGACCAACTGGGTATACAAGGTGCTGTAAGCTGCTGGGGACCATGTAGAGAGCCTCCTGTGGCATTCCTGTTAATCCTCCTTCAGAGGAGACTGATCTCTATAATACACTCAATAATGCAAACCTAAAAGCCTCCTCTCCCTTACACCGCCTCCCTGGCCTGGCTGCATGCAACAAGAAATGAATGACCTAATACAATATTTCTATTGGTAGACAGTTTAGAAATGAAAAATTGAGAAACACGTGTTACATCTCAAACATATTTATTATCATTAAGATAACACTTTATGCATTTCGCCATGTAACCAGCATCATCAGAAGAGGTTTGAACAATGCAGAAAAAGTTCAAACCTCTTCTGATGACACAGGTTTCACAGCGAAATGCATAAAGTATTATCTTAATGATAATAAATATGTTTGAGATGTAACACGTGTTTCTCAATCTTTCATTTCCACACTGTCAAATTACATCCACCATTCCGTCAGATTACCTTACATCCACACAACAGACAATATTTCTATTATCAATCATTGTGGAAATAGTTACCATAAAAGCTTTCATTTGCAATAAAAGCTCAGATGTTGGGACTGCAGCAATTGAAATTAATTAATCAACCTTTAATAATGAATCAAATCAGATATAATAATGACTTTGAAAGAAAAGCAACCATCGGAAGGAGAGACACTGTTCAACATCAAAATGCTGTATAAATAGGACAATCGAAATAAAACTATAATAATAATAATAATAATAATGAAAACAGTTGAATGAATTAATTAAACTTGCTCTGCACGTTTTCATGGTATTTTAAGATAATCAAGAAATTGAAATAATACTAAAGTAGAATTCTTCAATTCATGAAAAAAAGAAAAGAAAAATCGTTTATACAAAAGCAACATTTAAATGGCTTATAATCTGATTTAAACTTGCCTTCAAGATAGAATTCCTCACCATTTAAGCTATGAATTGAACTATTGCAATTAATTAGATTAATTCAGACTTCTTGCATTAATAACGAATTTTAATAACAGCACGACTTGACTGGTGGTTTGGGGTGGCCAAACGGTTAGCAGCACAGAGAATGGAATTGGAGAGGTGGGTTCAATCTCTGGGTGAGACAGTTTGTATTCAATTCGTATTAATGTCCTTGGGAAATTGAACTATTGTTGTTGGATATTAGGCAACCGTGAGAAGAGGTCACAGTTATAAACAGGATATCAACAAAAATCCCAAATTGCAAGGTGTCAGGGACCAGAAGACAGACTAGGTGTTGAAAGGTCATAGGCAGGATGTTGACTGAGCCCTGACTGCAGATGGTGGGCTGGAAAATCAGTGTGGGTGTTCAAACCCGATAAAAGTGACACAGAGGCCCTTGGAAAAGCAGAGAGCCACTGGGGTTGGGAGAACAGGGCCAGTTTCCCTGTTGGGAACAGTCTGTCGCCTTTCATTATCTCTCTCTCACTCTTCATTCTACGCCACGACACAACGTATCTTATTAAATAAAAATATACCGTCATATTTTTATAAACCAAGTTTCGAGTCTTCCATTTTCTCCCGCAGACCAAGATGGATATACATTATATTAGGTTGTCCCACATGAAATGGTTGCTTTTTTAACATTTGTCTTTACGATTGTGATTTCGACAAATTCTGAAGCAGAGAATGTAGTTTTACATATTCAACTAATTATATGACATTAGCTTTCTTTTGAATTTTCAACTTATGATCTATCATATCAGTTTTATAAGATAATCTCACACTATTACAAAGGAAAGAAAATCAGCCTTTTGTTTTTGCAGGAGTTCAAACTTGGTAAAAATGTTGTCCAAGCTCTCAAGAAGATCAATTTCGCATTTGGAAGCTCAATAATACTGGCAACAAATTGATGAAAGCGTACAAGACAAAACAGAGTAAAATTTCGGGTAAATCAGTTTAATCTGGGAAAAACCATGTAAAGTTTAAGGCAAATCAAGCTCTCTGTCCCCTTTAACGAGTTCCCATAAACCCATGATGAAATGCATTCAAAATTAGCCAGGAAACATCCAGAAATGGTAAACAGAAATTGGCCCATTTTGTTGCAGGACAATGCCAGATCTCACATTGCCAATCTGTCCAAAACAAAGTTGCAGCAACTTTATCATGAAATCTTCGATCAGCCTCCATATTCGACAGATTATCATCTATTCTGGCACCTTTTTCTGTGCAATAAAAAGTATGCCATAAAAAATGAATCCTTTCACTTCCCGATGAAAAAAAGTTATTGATGTGGAGCTATTTGGATTACTAAACCAGGCTTATTTACATTTCATAAACGGCCATTTCATGTGGGACAACCTAATACAAATATGCCCGACTCTTCATTGTGATAAAATCACCACCTCTAGTTGAATCACAATGACAAGTGACCCTCAGTTGAGAGAATTTATTGTTGCAGCAACAAATAAGGATACAGAATGGAAGGAATTCAAGAATAACTTTGTCAACTGAAAAGAATGTCAACAATTCAAATGACTTTTCAACCTAGAAAATCAGAAAAGTGACAATGTACTTTTGTTATATTATTACCATTCATCTCGAATAGTGAAAAGCAAAAAATGAAACATTCTTGGTTTTAAAGGAATATCACAGTACATAGAGGAATAATAAAAGTAAAATTCACAAACAGAAGGTTAAGAGAAATTAAATTGACACACTAGGTCAGTGGTCACCAACATGGGCAACACCGCCGTCTAGTGGGCGATTTAAACTTTTAAATGGGCGATAGACCCATTACTGGGTTGCAAGGTCAGGTATTATATCTGTCTTA
>VCCN01005113.1:1619494-1636211 GCA_006491835.1 Architeuthis dux | reverse complement strand
AGAAAACTATGTTGACAGTTTTGGTTGATGGTTTCTAATAGAGAAGCAAGATTCTTGAAGAAACTTTACATCTTATTTTAAACCCAGAAAAGTTAACAAAAAAAGAAGTTTTTTAAAATAACAAAACAAATGAATATCCTTGTAACTCTATTAGCACTGTTGTGTTATGAGAAAACAACACCCTCATTTTGTCACAGCTATTTCCAATTACAGCGGACACTAGTCTCGAGCAATGTTCCTTTTAAGTAAGTGTGCAAAAATGTATGTGCGCACAGAGTGTGCACAAAAATGTGTGCACACAAAACGCTTGTGCAAATGTGAACTTGAAATTGTTTCAAGATGTTGGCTGATAAAATTGTATTGGCATGTTCTACTATATAGTACAAGTATAATTGCATTATTTGAGATTTTATTCTATACTTTGAACTACTTTGTTCAGTCAGTGTAACATCCAGGTACATGACTGATTCCCTTTCTTATAAAAAGGCTGGAGGGGGGGGGGAGAAATCAGAAGGCTTCTCTGCTGACTACAGTAGGAGAGTGATCGGTTTGAAACAAGTTGCAGTTTCGCTTGTTCTGTGCAGATTGTATTCTGGCGTTGTTGGGAACGTGTTGGAATCTTGAGGAACAAGATAATTTGATTTCAGGAGGCTTGGCCAAATTGTGTTGTCCCATTTTGAACAGAGACTTTAGTCTACATTGTTTCAGATTTTTATGTGATCAAATGTCAAAGTAAATTAATAACGATAACACCCATCAATTCTCAGATCATTATTATTAAAGTTGCTGTAAATGGTTAAATCAAAACTCATTCAGTCACAAAGCTACATTATTTAAGGTAACTAACCTTTTGTGCGCACATTAATTTCCTTTGTGCACTGGTTGCAAAACGTCTGTGCACGCGCTCACATGCACAGCTTAGAGGGAACTATGGTCTCCAGTATTGCCTCTGAAAGAGACTATCTTGGTTTATCACATGCTGGTGACACGAATCCTGGATGCACACTATATTGACATAAGAATGTGAATGGGGGAGAGATTTGCCTCAGGCATGGAAAGACAAAACACTTTTCTCCTCCTTCTCCTCCTCCTCCTCTCACTGTGTTCCTTAACAAGTTGAGTTGAGTTGAGTTTATTTCTAGATAACGTGTTCTAGGTATAATTAAAACAAAACAAAAAGAACCTGCACACACACACAAGCTCTCCATGTGTTCATGTTTTCTTTGTTGACAAGAGCAAGTGGTAATATTTCATCAACATAACAACCAATTTTGTCGCAAGCAGTTTTCCCTATGTCCGCTCAGGGACAATAGAACAGCATCAAACACTTATAATTTGGGGGCTATGATGCCAACAGATAGGGATCTTTACCAATATTGATACATAGAGTAATGTTTTTTTTCCCTTTAAATTGAATAGCGGATAAAACTAGCTTAGTCTTCAATCTGAAACAACTTTAAATCCCAATTTGAAGCCCATTAAATTTTTTTAGAAGAAAAAAAAACGATCATCTTTAGGATTCTGACAGTTTGTGTTACAAATTTCTTAAATTTTCAATCTACAAAAGTAGCCAGTATGCCTAAAACTATTCATATCCTATAATATACAACATACATACACACCCACACATACGTGCATGGCATGATTTTATGCATAACTGCTTGGCCATGCAGCTATTAAAGAAAACCTGCCTGCCTGGAAATATCTGTATATATCTCTAGTCATAAGTCTTGCTATCCCTCGTTCTCCCTCAAATATTTGGAAGAACAAAAAAAAAAAGTCTAAATTTAGCCCCCCAAAATGGCTGAATTGGGAACTTTATTTTTAGCTAATAGCCTTATTCCACCATGGACTGCCTAAGCTTGTCACACTATCCTTAGCCAGTCTGACTGCCTGGAAAATAGTCATGAGTCTTGGTATCTGGTCATGTCATCCCTTGTTCTTGCTCAAATATTTAGAAGAGCAGGGAAAAAAAATTGGCTAGATCTAACCCCCCAAAAATGGCCGATTTGGGAACTTTATTTTTAGCTAATAAGCTATATTCCCTCCCTGGATTACCTAAATTCACCACCTGAACACATCACTTGTCACACTATCCTAAACCGGTCTGCCTGCCTGGAAAATAGTCATGAGTCTTGGTATCCAGTCAAGTCATCCCTCGTTCTTGCTCAAATATTTGGAAAAGCAACAAAAAATGGTTGATACCTAGCCACAACGTAAATTAGGGAGTAACTGTATCTGTATAGTCTTGATATTCTGTTATCCCTCACTCTCGCTCAAATATTTGGAAAAGCGGAAAAAAAAATTTGCTAGATTTACCCGCCCCCAATGCCGATTTGGGAATTTTATTTTTAGCTAATAGCCATATTCCCCACTGGACTACCTAAATTCCCCACCTTGGGAACCACTGAACACATCACTTGTCACACTATCCTTAGCCAGTCTGAATGCCTGGAAAATAGTCATGAGTCTTGGTATCCGGTCATGTCAGCCCTCGTTCTTGCTCAAATAATAAAAGAAAAGGTTGACATGTCAAAACTGCCTGCAGAGGCCAACAGCTGCCTAGGCACATTTCCCCACGTTCCCAGATAAAATTTCCCGCCACACAGGTATCTTCGTTTTCAAAAGTTTGCTTCACACCACTTCTTGCTTTTACAGAAGACTTACATTAGTACCTGTTTTTACTGACCGAAAGAAGTCCTAAAAGGATTTTCACATTTATAAAAAAAGGCAAAAACAACGTCCAGCATTTGTTTTGTAGCGAGACGTTATAAAAGGCAGCACACACCCCGAGCAGCAAGAGTGGAACTACCAAGATCCTTCCCAGGGACCACGCTCAGCATCAAGCAACCATAGCTTTAAACCGTGTCTGGGAGCTTCTGTGCTTTATCTCGATTTCTTTTATGCATCCATTTAGTAAAATGTCTCTTAAGGAGGTATCAGAAAAGCCTAAAAAAAAAAAAAAAGCTTGTTTTACTAAATAGATGCATAGAATAAATCAAAGGTTATACACTTAGCATAAAACTGGCAGGCATTGATTTTGGGGGTCTGGGAATGCGAAAAGAAATGCTAAAAGAAGTTAATTATTTTTCAATGGTCGATTTTCAGTTGAACCACTTCTTTTTTTAACTTTTGACATTACCCAGTGCCTAAAACTGGTTCCAGTAGGCCCCAAATAGGCTGTATACATATTCAAAATTTGCATATAGCTTCACCTTTTGCAAAAAAGAAAAAATGTCTGGTCTGCGGTTGCTCTCACCCCGATAATAATGATCTGATTTCCATCTATTTCTATATAATACTAAAAGTCTGATTTGCCCAACCAAATTTGGTATGCATACTCAATGGATCTAGGGGAAGGTTTTAAAGTAAAATATATACAACACTACTTTCAGATAGTAGATGGGGGGGGGGGCAATATATGAGAGAGAAACACACACACACAGAGACAGACTTATAGCTTCTTGTAAACTGAAGTAAAACCTACTTGTTGCAGTTTCATTTCTATCAGATCCAACCATTACTCCAGATAATGATTGCTCCTCATAGATTACTCATTCACAAGAGAAATCAAAGAGAAATATTTTCATATACATTTCTTTTGACTAATTGTTAATGTAAAAGTAGGCAGAAAAAGATTTGATATTTTCAAGTGGAATTTGGGAATGGTGAGACAGCGTAATCGAAGTATAGAAAAGTCAGAAAAAGATATGTAATTAATCTAAAACAAAGAAAAGCAAAGTTATCAAGGTAAATGATTCACTCCTCCAGTAAAGAGATTAAGATTCATGAATATTTCATCTCAGAGATTTTAGGTGCAGAAGAAAGAAAGAAGTAAATGAGCAGCACAGAACTTTAAAAACAAGATGGTTGCTGAACAGCTTAATAATTAAATAGGAAAAATCGACAAAATCAATTACAGTAAAGTCTCCCAAATACTATTTCCCACCCCAAAACTCAAAGATACTTGTGTCTTTATAGTGGAGCAGCTAACTGCAAAATCTTTCAAATGGTGATACAAGCATGAAATTATGCATGTGGTTCACCTTTAGGTTGCTTATTAAGAAATTAATGTTAGCCAAACGAAAATTCAAGATGGCCACCAAATTATGGCTACCCAATGTGATTATCACCATATAATCAAAACAAAATGTCCAAAAATTAGTATTTGGAGGGTCCATTCCTATATTTTGAAACACAGATTCTATTTTCACAACATCTAGGATTGTAGGATGTATTTATTCATTATTTTTGGAAGGTTTAAGATATTTTATGTCTCAGTTGACTAATATTTTACTTGATGATTCAGTTATCATGGTAATTAGGCATCTGTGTGCATCATTGTGTATTTATTGAATCTTAGAACTGGCACACACTGCTACAAAGGGCAGTTGCCTCTTCCATGACATTCAGACTTACATCTGCATTTCGTCAGCGGTTACCAACACTTCACAATAGGTTGGAGAGTCATACAGCAAACCTTCCATCCCTCGTCATGCTTTGTCCACCCCCAGTCACTAGGATTCAGGAACTATGGCTTACATACAGTTGCCTGACTCAATAGGCATCCTGCCTTGCATTTTTGAAGGAGGGCATCTTGAGTTGGCGGAACAGAGTTATATGTCTGTTGTTTTCTTGCAAACAAGTCCAGTCGTTCCTCATTAACTCTTAAAGCAGTACTAGACCTGTCATACATGGTGACTACACATTTCTCTAAAGTCTGCATATCAGTGTCGTCAATGACTGGTGGATGTTGGCTAAGTTTCGAGAAGACGACTGTGATCATACACATTCCAAGTGTCCAAAGCAGATTTCATTCCTTTGCCTCCAAATGCTGACACTACACCACAACCACAAGAAGCATGGAAGAACAAGATTCCTCTTGTTTTTTCTAGCCCAAATACTGAGCAATTCCTATGAATGGGGGCCCATTTCAGACTTCGTCCTTGACCAAAGGCAATCCACAATTTTGCAAGACCAAGCTCTTTCAGAGATGGAAAACACAATACTGCTATTACAATCACATGTCATTTGCTTTAATAATCAATACCTTGCTGCCATTTAAGACTGAATCTTTTGAATGCAGAAACATTCATGTATCTGCCCTTTCATGAGTACAGGGAGATACATTGTCTAGACACATTGCACGATTGGATTGTGCATTGTCGTCTTTGGTCACAACGATTGTCTTTGTTGTTTGGACACCAGCAATTTTGTCTGCTAGAAAATGAAAGAGCTTCATTTTGTTGGTGTTGTCTCGCAGAAAGTTGTGCCAATTATTTTATTTTTTTTTTTAGTTGTCTCTCACCCTCTTCTCATTCCCTGCCCTCAGACAAATGTAAACATCAAAAACTATATCTGAGCACCTGTACTGCCGGAATAAGATCTTGCACGGTATACTGACCGAAAACATTTGATGTTCAGGGTGCCAAAGCATTTACTAATGCTGAGCCATCGATTGCAATAGCATCTGCCACTGGTTCAAGATCTGGCATCTTGAATTTGGATTCAAAGATCTCAGCCAGTTGAGATTTCTTGGTTACATCAAGCTGTCCACCGTCACTCAGAGAGGCAGGAAATGGATTGTTTTTATGCTGAAACAATTCTATTAAGTCACACTCCCTTTTTTGACAAGACATGAAAAGTTGAGAGATAAAATGGTAGTCTTCCTTCAGCATCATTTGAGTAGAGCAGCTTGAATGTGTTTGAAGAGGTTAACTTTGTTCTTCTTAATTGGCTGGTAAAATGTACATTGAACCATGGATTCAAGTGCTTTCATGAATGCATGACACTGACATGTACCTCAGTGTGTGGCTACTAACACAGCACTGTATATATTGGCAATATCCTTTGTGTCAAGAGGTCATTCGACTCTCCCTAAAAAGGATTTCCAAACTCCTGTATAACAGTGGTTAGCTTTTCTACTCTCTCAACAAATACCTTTTTGAGTCGTCTGTGTCTGATCATTATGTTCACTGAGTTGGGCGTCATTCTTGGCATCTGATGATTTCTCAAACTCCTGAACAATCCATCTCACTTCGGGCCCAGCATCCATCCATCTTTTGTGTGCTGATGGATCTTCAGTAAGGCTAAAGGCTCCTCCATCGCCCTTTATAATACCATTTGCCTGTTCACGGGCTTGATCTAGTACCACGGCTGAGAACAGTCTGTTCGATTTGCGGACAACAAACTTTCCTGCAGAGAACTCTTTCGCCACATCTGTGTGATACTTTTCAATTGATAACATGTTTCTGGGGTGTATAGAAAGCCAACGAGCATAATTTACATTGTTGTTGGCAAAGCTCTGTGAGGGACAAACATTAGAGACAAAGATTTGCTTCCCTGTAAGACCGAGTTAGCGTAAAATTGGACATTTCCATTGTTAACGGCAGATACTAAAATTGAAACTGGGGACTCTGCTGTTTAGGCATTCTGCACAAGTCTTCCAGATTCAACAAATCAATTGACTTCTCGACAGCCTCTTTAGTGCATTCCTCATAAGCTGCTATCAAGAGCTTGTAGAGACTGCAGGCTGTTATCTGGTGTGCCTGACATACTTTTGTGACATTAGAGACTGACAAGAACGAATCTGCTGTAGCTTTGGATGCTACACCAGACTCAATAAGAACACCTGTCCACCCACAACCCTGCAGTAGCATTCCCATGGACCCCAGGGCAGACATCTCTATATGTAGACCACCAAACATGAGGACAAACTTCTCTTCACTATAGAACTTTGGTTGCTGCTACTGAATCTGCTTAGATACTGCATACATCGGCTGTCAGCAATTATGACAGGTACTTGTCCTGGATTAAGGCAATCCACCGTTTCCTTAATCTTTGTCATCACATCTTTTATTGTAGTCACAGATTAATGAGCTTTATCTCCATGTAGATGCATTTTTTCTTTTTCTTATACATGGTAGGATGACACATTCACTTCGGTGAATCTCAACTTTTCAATCCATTCATACTTTATTCAAACCAGTCTTTAAACATGAGTGAGTGTTGAGGAGACATAGTAACAGGTGGTCTAGGATTCTTTTCAGTGAAATGAGCTGGAGGAATAGTGGCAAATGAATCGGGAAGCTCTGGGAATGTGTTTATCTTGCAATTGCAGTGTAACTGACCTTTGTTATCTGAGCTGGAATGAGATCTGTGCTGTTGTGGAAGTTGGGTTATGATCAATGTTGTCCATGGCAGCTGTTATGAATAACCTTTTCGATAAGATAGGAGGGCATACTACACACCATCTTCAACATATTTGGTGAAAAACAACATCTCCTAGTTGTGCTGATATTTCTAGCATCCTCTCGTATAAAATACTAAGTCGATTGTCAGGCCACATTTCAATGAGATGTTTATTTCTTGTCTTTGCAAAGACAGACAAACCAACATAAACAGGAAATGGTGTTTCTCAGTCTTTTGAATGCCTGTGACATGCAGCTGCTTCTGTGATTCTAGCATGGCAATTATACTGGAGGAATAGGGCCATAGAAATAGCTGTTGGGTGCACTATATTGCAACTGTGATTTAATGTCTTCCCCGTATTCAATCATGCAGATAAACTGGATAGGTGTTGTAGGAACTGATTTAGGATATCCTGTTTGTAAACTTCCATCAAATTTGGACTTGTGACCAAGCCTGGTCTTTGAAGTGATGAGGTAATCCTTGCTTACACGGATGTAAAATAACTTTGTATGCTGTGTTTTGTTATTGTATTTTACATCCATATAAGCAAGGATTATCAAATTTGCTTCAGAAAAAACACCATAATTTCCCCAATTACTGAAAACCACCACACTTGGCACATATGCAATACATCTTGAAATAATAGGTTATCGATTGGTGAAAACCTCATGTTTCTATCTAGTTTCAGAGTTAAGCCTCAGAAGAATCGGAATGAAAACTGCATGCTTCTATCTTTAATAGTTTCCAAAATATGGGACAGTTCTGTGATAAATACATTTGATAAGAGCGACCTTGCCTACAGCATTACAGGTTGATTTTCAAGTGGCTAACATTATTTGTTTATCAACTAAGCCTCGATGAGTCTCTGTGCAAAATTTGGTGCTTGGTCTGTATTTATCACATGTACAGGCTTGCTATGTATGTATCACATGTACAGGCCATATGGAGCTAGAGGGCTGAAATTTTCAACATTTACTCATTATGTCTTGAAAATTCTTTTTTTTAAATCCCCCCCCTTAAATAGGTTTTTAGTGGGGGATTCAATTTGCCATGTAAGTTTCTGCTAAATTGATCCCTGGTTTGTGTTCAGCAGCATTCAGGTTTGTTTTTTGAAAATTCAGACTTTTTTTAGTGGTCACTGAGCCAAAAAAGTTAACTAATTCATTGATTACCCACTTTTCCAATTATTTTAATTGATCACCCCCAACATGGCATGCTGCCAAAAGATGTTGGTTACGTAACGGTTTCTATCGAGTGACTAACCAGACTGGTTTTCAGAAATTTTTATTTAGAAATAGAAGTTACTGTGAGACAATGTTAAATACTGGTATACCTTGATTAATGTGGTTAGTTTGTTCCCAAATTTTCCATACTGTTCAAAACTGCATGGTTCAAGGTCTTAAAATAATTTAATGTGGAGTTTTTTTTTTTAGCTTATACTTAGTTACATTAATTTGTACAACAATGCCGTAACTGTATGGGGGGTAGCTACAGCCATTCATTGGATAGTATTGGTACATGGCCACCTCCCCCAACCGCCGGGGACACACGCGTGACCTACTTTTTAAAACAGACTGACTGACTGCTGGTACAGGCTATTGGCTGGATAATTTTCGGATGCAAAAAAAAAATTTTTTTTAAATTAATATTTTTTTTTAAATCTAAAAATGTGTGATCTACATGGATTTAGACATTCTGAATTAGATTGTAGTTTCTTTTTGGTGAAGACTTGCTGGTTCAGAGATCGAAATGAGTGTTTGCCTCAGTAAAGGACCTGGATCTGCTCGTGGCGACTCTTTTAAGCCAAAATCTTTCACAGTATATCCGGGATACTTTTGCTTTACTCGACCTCTGTGGTTCTTTGACACATACAGGTCTTTCCCCTGCTGTTTTGGCCGATAAAAAGGCGAAGCAATGGTCGAAGAGTCAGTCGCATTTCGGACTGGTACAATGTTGTTGTCAGTCAGAGTTTTGATCTAGGAGAATGTGTACCAGTGATTGTCTAGGAAGTGTCCCATTCAAAGTTTTGTTCCTTGCATTGGAGCATTTAAACGTGCTATCCAGTGACTGTTTGCACTGAACTGTGTCAGTGTTTTCCCTAACCCTTTTGTGCAGTATTTGACATATCCTACTTCTACATGTTATCTACAGTTTATCAACCACCCGGGCCTCTAGGCTGAACTTTAGTAAGGCTACCTAAGGTGACTTTGCCCTACTCTTTGTTGAAAAGAATAAAAGTGACATTAAGTCACCTTAAATAACTTATATCATTGTTGTACTATGCATAATGTAGTACATACTGTGGTAACAAGTCCTAGAAACATTACTTCTAAATGTTCATATGTTTGGAGCCTAATTTAGAAAACAAAATAATATTTGAAATACTAATACTAGCTGTAAAAAAAAATTTAAAAATCAGTTTTTCAGATATATATATATATGATAGTCGGAGAAATATTTTAAAGTAAAATATTTCAGAATATAAATCCGTAGATCGGATATACGAGGCGATGATATCTGTAAAGAGTGCTCAATATCTGTCCAAAGAAGAAATAATCCTTGAGGTGGGCAGAGCGATATATATCTTATGAAAGAAAGAACGACCACTTACAACTTGTTTCACGTTTATTACGATTTTTGTACAGTACACAACCTGAGGGCATTTATAAACCCAGGTTGTGTACTGTACTAAGCCAGTTTGAAAAATTGTAATAAACGTGAAGCAAGTTGTCACTGGTCATGTCTTGTGTGTGTATATATATATATGAAACTATGGAAATATGGATCAGTTGACGGCACTAGGTCCAACTGCCCCCCCAATTGTTAAATTTCTGCCCCTCACAAAAAAGGTTTAAACAGTAGGTCAGATTGCGCCACCGGAGCTGCCCCCCCCCCCAACACATTTGTTCCATGCGCTGCATCTGATGTATATAAACATTCAATTGAAAATACTTGCACATGCGTAGATAGGTCGACAAGCTGCTACAGAAATGAATCGACAGGGTGCAACTATGTGTGTTAAAACACAAATGTGTTGATTGCTAATCGGGGTAATAAAACACTATTGATATTTACTACACTTAGTTTAATTCGGAAAAATTCCACAAGTGTAGTTCATCCAATAAAGACTGAACTACTACAGTCAGAATGGTCAGAAATATTCCCGATATGAAAAGAAATACGCAAAAGTACTGAAATATATCACCCAAAATACTCATGTATACACTCAAAACATTTTTTGTACAATCAACTAAACCAATTTTTTTGCTCTCAGGGCCCCCCTCCCTTCCAGGCTCCTGAGGTTAAGCCTACTCAGCATAATGGTTAATATGCCACTAGTTATCTTGAAGTTTGTGCATGCGCATACCTGTCAAGTTTCAATGTTGAAAATCGTAAGTCATAGATTAATTCAATCGCATTTTCTTTGGCGGACAGCATGTGTAAAGATTTTCGATACTCATTGTTGAACTTGCGATGTTACTCCTAGCATGTGTGCAAATGGAATGAATAGACCCTTTCGGCGTGCGGCAGATAGGGGGACCGCAGCAAATCACAGTCCTGTGGTACCACTTCCAGGCACGTTTAATTGGTTAAAATCACTAACCAAAAGATTCACACTTTTATGAAAATTCACTTTTTATACAATGTCTCACCTTTCATAAAATGCGTGAGAATTTTGCACTTTTATAAAATGTGTGAGAATCTTCCATGAGAACGTATCAAAATGCATGAGACTTGACAGGTATGTATGCCATTCATTGAAAATCTTAAACCTTTAAGTTAAAACTAGCTAAAACCCCACCATATGGACAGGATTTTCAGAGTTGGATGTCTACTTTAAATGGATAAACAGTTTCGCTAACCTGATGGACACAAAGTAAGGGTCCAGTTTAGGATCATACTTACATTGTAAATTGAACCCCTTGCTAAAAACATAAACGGTATTAGAATTTTCAAAAACTAATATGCTAAAAAAGCGCTCCAGGATCCCATTATTAACTGAAAAAAATTTGGTGGCCATGGCTCTAGCCATCTGTATTATGGGATGGCAAACAGACGGACCGACATTTGATGAATTATAGAAGGATGATAATATAACATTTCTGAATTGCAAAACAAGAAGGATTTTGCCTTAAAGGATGCAGACAAAGATTTGTTGCATAAAAGTTTATGAACGATAAAAGGTAGTTGTAAACTTCATTAATTATTCACAGGCAGTGGGGGGTGGGGGGCATAGGTAATTAGAACTGCTACAATTGGTCAATTTGTAGGTCATAAAATGTGACATTATTAATACAGACTTGTTGACACTTACTGATGGAAACGCCCACCAGTAAACTTTACTGGGGGTAAAATGTTCTTTCTTAATCTGGTAGACAGAGAAACCGTGATTATCCGAACATCAATTATCCCAATTTCGGATTATCCAAACAAGATTTCAATGTACCATAATTGTGTTCGGTATGGCTTCGTTTTTTCGTGATCGGATCAGTTATCCGAACTATTAATTATCTGAACAAAATACTCCCCATCCGTCTCATTCGGACAATCAAGGTTTCTCTCTACTTTTGCTAAATTTATTTATTACAAACCATTTCAAGTACAAATAATTATTTCAAACTGGTGTTGTATAGTCCAGTATTTCATTTATAAGCCAAGTTTTGTTAATCACCCACAACACTGGTTTATTGTTGGGTTTAGGTTACATTTATATGCATCTATGTATCTGGACTTTGTACAACCCTAATCGTTCATAGTTGAAACATGCGCACACCTCAATGAGTAGGGACATTTTTTTTTTTTTTGAAAATTCCCCCCATAATAGATTTTTAGAGAGGGTACAATATGCAATGTAAGTTTATGCTAAATTGGTCACTAGTTTGTGCCCGCTTTTAAAAAAAAAAAATACAGACCTTTTTTAGTGATCACTGCCCCACAAAAAAGTCGAGAGAAGCAAATTATTCATTGATCACCCCCTTTTTCCTATTTTTAATTGATCACTCCCAACACAGCATATGTGGGTGGCTTACTAATTGCAAAGTGAGTGGGGACTTTGTATCGCTCATATAGAGTAAGAGGGAGATATTGGCTGCTGATTAGAAATGCTCTATCTCACTAAGTGGGTACTTTGGTATAGTTCATAGAGAGGGGCTGAGAGTAAGAGGAAGAATGACTGTTTATTTTCTGTTAAGCTGTGTGTACATATAAAATCTTTCCAAGATCGTAAAAAATACTCTAAAAGACACAAATATCACTTTTTAAAAACAAATTAAATTAAACACTATCTGTTTTCCATTTATTTATCAAATTAATTTTTTTTGTTTTTTGACAGCAATTTCTCCTACCCATCAAGGGCGGGTATTCAGCTACTTAGTTTCAAATTGGTAATTTAATTAAAAACTTAATGAAGCAAGTTTATGTAATTTTTTTAAAATTGGTTTTTCCAATGATGTAAAAATAAATTAAGAATTTATGACCAATGATAATCTACAATGTTTTTAGAGATTTTAGGAGATACTTTGTTTTTTAAAAAGGCTGTGATAAAAACTTCCTTCATTTTGGTAATAAAATTGTTAACACATCTCATTTCCAGATATAAAGGTAAATTTTGTAGAACTTATAAAAATGCAAGGCTGTAATAAACCAGCACTTCAGAGTGAATGAGGAGATATAAATTATAAAAATGAACTTAGATGTCTCTTAAAAAAATACCCGTTTTGATTTTATTGTCCCACCCAATTTAGGTGAAGTATAAAATATTCATAGGAGAGAAAGATTATGGAGATGCTTTAAAATAAACTAGTAAAAGATATCACTTTTCTTTTTCTTCTAATTACACGTATAACTTGATTAGTGTGGTTAATTTGTTCCAAAGTTTTACCATACTGTTCAAGGTCTTATTATAATTTAAGGTGTTTCCAGTTTATACTTAGTTACATTAATTTGTACAGCAATACCTTAACTGTACTACATCAAAACCGCACTATTCAAGGTATTGCTGTATAGAAAAAAATGTCTTAAAAAAATGCTGTTGAATAATACTATGGTTTATAATTAAAACAGTTTGTTGATCATTAAAATTGAAATCATATTAAACTAGTATTCCAAGGGAAATTATTTTTAAAATCATTTCCTGGGGTCACATTAGTACACACAGAAAATTTCATGGGGTTATATTGTGTGGATTCTGCAGTAGGCTGTCACACATAGACAGACGGATGGTAAATTAGAATAAGATTAGACTGAATACCCACCCCAATGGGCGGTTGAATTGCTGTCAAAAAAAATAAAAATTAATAAAATTGATAGATGGAAAATCAGATAGTTTTTAATTTAATTATACTGATATTTGTGAGTTTTAGAGATTTTTTTACAATCTCAGAAAAACGTTAAATGTACATATACACCACTCAAGATTTATTCGAGCAAACGTACGTAAAAAATTGTGAAAAATATTTTTCCTATGTAGTATGAACTGTTTTGACTGAATCTGACCTTCGTCTCTTCCGGAATTCTCGCTTTTGAGAAAAAGTAACTGTTATAAGGGAAGCGAGTGAATTGGCTCTAAAGTGATATAAATACTACATCTTTTTTATTTTTTAAATCATGCGTTTCTTCTAGCCTTGTTTTTAAATTTAAAAAAGAAATACTTTTTTCCTTGAAAGTTAGCAGATTAAAAACACTTTAATGCCAATAATAATTTTTACTAATTTGTTTTTTTAAAAAGACAAAATAAAACAAACCTAAAATAAACAAACTTTGAATCTAACGATGGAGGTCCAAGCATTTTTCTTCTTATCTTGACGTCACTACATAAGAGACGCTTCTTAAAAGGAGGGATCAGTTTAGTATGCTTTTTTACTGTAAATCGAAACCCACCACCAAAAAAAAACATTTTGGGGGATGATTTTCAAAAACTAATTTGCTAAAAACCTTACCCCGGGTCACATTGGAAAATTTCATATGTTTATGTTGTGTGGTTTTTGTGGTAGGTGAGTACATACGGACGGGGATGAACGGACATGTGGTGAATTATAATAAGATATGAATTGCAGTGCAATGAGCTTTCAGTTATATTGTTGGGATTAGTGAATAATTTTGTGAGTAAAATGCAATCTAAATCCAAATATATCCATAATTTTTTTTCCACTGGGAGTAACTAGCAGATCATATGAAAAAAAAAAAAAGATTAGGACAGACATCATATAGCAATGATCAGCAAACTAATCTTGCTGGCTTTTGTTAGTGAGTTCGATCCTCATTGAATCTCCCAGTAAAGGTGGTCTGATACCAATTCATGCTAACTTAAAATACTTATATAATGAACAGTGTGATATTTTGGTTTGCTGTCCGTAACACTTGACTCTTTCACTCAGCGGTAAAAATTTTGCTGATAAAAGTATTTCCTTCCAACCTTTTGAAACTATGGACTCTTCAACTGAAACAAATTTGCTATTTTTCCTTAGAAAATAGTTTAATAGAAATACAAATATAGCTGGATGGGGGAGGTGGGGATAAAGAAAGTAGGGCAATGGCCAAGATATAGGTGCATCTTAAATAAATGTATCTTAGTAGGCCACTAAGTAGACTATCTTTCTCATTCCAAGTTAATAAAAAAGCACTTTCCTATTTGATAAGGCGGCAAAGGAAAAATTGATTTAGTGTATCAAAAATGATGACAAGAATATTAAGAAATTGATACTTTGGTAAGTCCTTACTTATTATTAGATGCAAGTCAATAACTTTCCTTGAAATATGAATATCGATATAGAAAAAAAATTTCCCTATTTGATTAAATTTACTTATATTTAAAGAAATAAAATAAAATTCTGAAAAAAAATATAAATAAATAAAAATCGATCTTGTAATGTCAATAAACAACTTTACATTCACATAACTCGCAATCTATGTTTGTTGTGTGGATGTAAGGGAATCCGACAGAATGGTAAATTTGATTAGACAATGTGGAAAAGAAAGATTGAGAAAAGCGTGTTACGTCTCAAACATATCTTCATGATAATAAATATGTTTGAGACGTAACACGCTTTTCTCAATCTTTCTTTTCCACATTGTCTAAGCAAATTTACGAATCTATACTATAACATTATTCTTATAAGATATAAACATAAAGTCACATCATATAGGCATTATAGGAGCTCTATATGGTTTCTCTATTGTAAAACAATTCCCAAGTGTAGCCAAGAATGTCATCTAGAGATATATACTTTAAATGTCATTAAAGATGTGAAAACGAGGCTCTACCACCAGACTCCCTCGATTTCCAAATTCGACACTATTCGCATAACTCCTAATCTATACTATAACATTCTTATAATTAGAGATAAACATAACAAAGCCACATTATATAGGCATTATTGGAGATCTAATGCAAAATAATGTCGAAGAACGTCATCTAGTAACGTATACTTTACACGTCATTAAAGATATAAAAAAACGAGACTACCTCCAGACTCACTTGATTTCAAAATTCAACACTATTCCAAAACCTGTGTTGGGTAAGTCTCTGGAATAAAGCTAGGATTATCTCACCTTTCTGGCTAAATCTGGCCACTCTGATTAGGAAGTGGCCAATTTCTTTAATGTCCTCACTACAGATATTAGTAATGGAAATGCAATTTGTATCTGGTGCAAATACAATTATAAAAAAGAACTAGGAAATAGTTGTGTCTATGATGAGAAGGAGAAGAAACAAATAAAGGACAGAAAAACTGCAAAAGGTAGCCAAGGTTTACGCTTCCTAATACCAAAATAAAATCAATATCTACTCTAATAATGAACTGTGTGATTTTCTTGGTTTGCTATCCATAACACTGTACTCTTCCAATCTTCTATTCTATTAATGAACAGTGTGATGTTCTTGGTTCACTGGTTGTAACACTGGACTATTCCACTTTGTGGGAGGAGGGCTAAAGTTTTGCTGAAAACTGCCCACTGTTTCAAACTATGCACTATTCCTGGTAAACAAATTCAGTATTTTTTTTTTCTATTAAAAAAATCTCAATTCAACCATATTTTTTTTCCACTGGGATTAATGAGCAGATCATATGGAAAAAAGATCAGGACAGATGTCATATAGCAATGATCAGCAAGCTAATCTTGCTGACCATTATTAATGGGTTCAATCCTCATCGGATTTTGCAGTATAGATGGTCTGATATCAATTCATGCTAATTTACTATACTTATATAATGAACAGTCTGATTTGTTTTGTTTGCTGTCCGTAACACTTGACTCTCTGACTCAGGGGTAAAAACTTTGCTGATAAAAGTACAGCCTTCCCAACTTTTGAAACTATGGACTCTTCAACTGAAAGAAATTTGCTATTATTTTTCTTTTGAAAATAGTTTCATAGAAATACAAATTTATCTGAATTTTTTCATGGCTTTTCACTAGTTTTACATAATTAGTAGTGATGTAGACATTGAAATAGTAATTCTTTTGGAAAGAATTTTCATAAATTCTTTCAATATCAACAACATGCCTTATACTAGGTAGTCCAAACAAT